>JAOVYW010005792.1:0-10239 GCA_025775045.1 Hiodon tergisus
AATTAATACAACAAATATTTTACTTATTTTTTGATTTGAGTTGTTTTGTGTTATTATTAACACCATTACTGATATCATCACCTCAGTTACGGCCAGAGCCGCAGGCGACGGTTACTAAAAGTGTTTAGACAGAAAAATATCTTAAACATATATATTTAGAATTGGGAATATTTGCAATTGAAAAATGAGAATTGAAAAAGTGCCGTACTGCTCGGGCTCCACCACAAAAAAAACAAAAAAAAAACGAACTTACTTCTCAAACTAATGTTGATAGGCATCTTCTCCACACAGTCTTCCTGAGCTAGAAGACCTCTTTTGGCGGTTGTTTTATTTTTCTCAGCTGTCTCCCAAAAGAGATATCCTATAGGAAGTCTTTCCTGCCATCTGCTATTTGGACTCTTAACAAGCACTTCTAGAGATGAGATGTTAAATGAGATGTTGTGGCCTAGATACATTTTCAACATCGGGTGAGTGCTAATTGGTAGTGGTTTGAGGTGCATTTTCCCCTCCCCTCATCCCTGTAAAGCGCGTTGAGGTCCCTGTGGAGCTACATAAATGCAATTCCATATGATTATCATTTTCTTATACATCCCCAGAAGATAATCCATCAATAAATTTCTCAAGAACATGCACAACTGAAGCAGCAGCTGCAACAAGTCAGAGTGCCTCTGACAATCATACACCAGCATATATACTGTATGGAGGTGAATAAATACATTTAAATTCACAGCATACAGCATATTAATAGATGGAGGAAAAACAGCATAGAAGAAAGAAAAGCATGTACGCATACAAAGATATTGCAAATAATTCACTCATACCATTGCAGCAAACTGCAACAATAATCACAACAATGCCTAAGAAAAATGTGCAGTGTGTGCATTGTAATTGAGATATAAAAACAGATTTACTCAGTCATGCCTCATTTCATACAACAAGTGAGCAGAGCGTGCATGCTCCTCCAGTTATTCCTCTGCATTCCCCACTTGAACAAGTACTCATCAAGGATCTCATATTTAATCGGGGGGACTTAATGCTTTACAAACAGACTCAGAGAATCCTAATGAGAATTTTTAATTAGCCAAAGTCAAGCGAGAAGTGGTAATCACTTCTGAAGCAAATTAAGCCATGGGTATTTTAGTGGAGTAATGAAGCGCTATAGCCTGCCCATCCACCCTGTCTTTAATGCTGTCATGTTCACAGAGAAGCAGTCAGCGGTGCTTGTTTTGCTCTTAACCTTTGCCTAGCTAAGGTAGGTAAATACGAAATCCTGAATCATGCCGGGGATGGGGGCCTCCCACAGACAAGACATAATTTATCTCTGCCAGTGCTGACCTGCTTCTGTTCTTCAGAAGGAATAAAACTTTTGAGATGTTTTGAAATTCAATGCTCTGATTTAATCGAAAAAGAGCCTGCATAACCCAGGAAAGGAGGTGATCGAAAATACTTCTTTAATGTTCAAATTTCTTGGAATTAGCATGTAAATTCCCCCTCATCATTGGGTTGTGTGTTTGCATGTGCACATGTTTGTGTGATGATATTTACTACTGGGATGCCAAACAGTTTTTAAGGGTCACAAGCCAGCTGGTTTTCAAACACCCTTTCAGTCATACACAAACAGCGGTGGAGATCACTAATCAAAATAAAAATTATGAAATTGATATCTCGTGCACGAGGTTAAGCAATCATGTAAAGATTAATACTGAAATATTTTAATATTTTCAACAATGACAATTCATTCTGTACCTCATTCTGCACCTGAGTGTGGTTCTACTGATGGTAGATGATGTTAATATTATTGACTGATTTCCATATCTTTAACAAATCATCTCAGATAGCAGATGTGTAAGCAATTGGAAAGGTTCATTTGCGTTAAAATTACACACAATATGTAAAATCAAGAAAGGAAAGATTAGAAGGTGTCACCATAAACCCCATCTCACTGTCTCTGCCCACCCCCAGACCGGACATGCCCAGCATTGCTATAAAGCAGTTTTGTTGCATGTAATAATGACTGTCAGATAAAGTGTCCCAATTAGTTGTTGGTCAAGATCTTTTGCGAATAGTTAGTGGAGCATAATATTTAGAGGGTTATTATCTAATCGGCTAGCCAACTATTTAGCTGTAATTAATTAAATAATTTAATTAATTAATTTAGTTGTAATTAAAGACTGAACTTTTTCTTAAAGACATTTAAATTAAACTGACAAGGGGCATGTAATGGAGTAAACTCTCCATTCCTGGTGGATATGTACTGAATTCTGAATTAAGGCTGATGGTTTTGCTTATAATTTTTGTACATAGTTTTCATGTGACTCTTTGGGTTTTTGTTTTTTCTTTGTCTCACTGTAAATAAAGTTCACCCTGGGTGATTTATTGTGTCTACATCTGCTTTTCAGATTTCAGTAAGATGACCTTGCACACCAGTAACATTAATTATTAATGATTAGACTGCATTTTCATTTGTTAACGTGGAAAATGGAGCTAGCACACAACTGAAATGAAACTGTTATGCTGGGATTTTGTTTTATGCTGGGTCATTTTCATTATGGATTGTTATGAAGAATAAGTGATTTGATCATTTGATTGCTTCAACGAAGGCATCTTTGTATCCAGATAACCGAATAATCAAGCAGGGAAACTGCCCTGAGGCCTCCAACCTCCAGGGGGCATTGGTGTATTTTTTTTTCTCAGCAAAAGTATGATGAGCAAGTCAAACTGCACAATGTTTATAAACTCAGTGTTTAAGCATAAGTTATCGACCAATAAAATAAATACTAATTTAAATTGGTAGAATGGTAAACGTAGGTGGGTTTATTTTATCTAAAGAAAATATGTTTTGGTGTTCTGCGGCTATGAACAAAGCATGTTCAATGTGTTAATAAGCTAGGTAAACAATTTTGAATAAACATACAGTACTGTGCAAAAGTCTTAGGCACATGTCTAAAAAAAATCTGTAAAGCGAAGATGCTTTCAAAATTATTGAAATACTATTAAGGACAGTAAACATATCATACATCAGATCATACATTCTTTTATCAAGAAATTTTAACTGGCTGCAATCTTAGTTGATATTCTCTCTAGAAACATCTTGATATGAATATCTTTATATTTCATTTCAGAGTTAGAACTATCACTGTTGTTCAGTTGTTTGTTATTTCTAATTTATTTAATTTTTCTACATGTAAGCCCCTTTCAAGTTGTCTTTTTTGTTTGAACAGGCTATTGGATTGTTTACTTCTGCTGAATAGTTGGGCTGACAAATGACAGCAGCTGACAGCTAACTCCGTTGACTGAAACCAAGCTGGTTTATTTGGCCACTTTTAGGAATTGGACCTGTGCAAACTTCTACTGGGGCATCCTGATCCAAAGCAAATGTTTGTGAGTGTGGCCAGATGGCGCCATGGACGCTGAAACTCAACAACCACTCCCTCTTTGATTTCACTGCCACATTACAACAACAGGCGCTTATCAAAATAAAAGGTCACTCTGAGATGTGTTGCTCTATTCTCTTGAACAGAAATTCAAGGACAAATTCCTTAACCCATCATTTGATAGTTTCCTTTTTCTCGTTATTAAGATGAAATAAAGACGCCATCACACACTCTTTGCATTGATATAAAAAAACAACTTATTAAAGTAAAAAAAAAAAAACGTGGCCCTCAAGTGTGATTGTCTGAGATTCGGATACTCAGCCAGCTGGCAGAGGGCAAAATTTCATCATGTGTGAGTAAAGGCTAGAAACAATATCTACATATATACAGAATACCACTTTTAATGTTCCTTTTCCCTTTTATACTTTCTGCATTTTAAATATTTCCTTAGCAGACATATTACCCAAGGTGACTTTCTTTCATTAATTTGTAAATATACTGAAACAACTTAGGTCAAGCACCTTTTTCATAATATATATCAGTTCCCCTCCCAGGATTTGAAGTTGTAACCTTCAGGTTAATGTCCAGAGGCTTAAAAATAGCAACACCACAGATGCTGTAATGCACTGTTACATTTACTCCAACACCTTGGAAATGTTTTTTCAAAAGTCAAGTCTGCTAACTGATCTTCCAAAATATCTATTTTTGCAGAGCTGCCATCATGATGACAAAGACTTGGGATTCCATGAGAACTATTGCATGAGTCTGGTGCAATGCATTATGAAATTTAAAAACAAAAACAAGCCATTACAGAATTGACAAACTACATCTCATTAGACATGGTCTTCGGTTAAATGAAATGAGTTATTTTATTACGTCTGCAGTTAATACATATGCTAATTCTTGTTGTGCTTTTTGGAGCTCTTCTCTTGCATGAAAAACAAAATTATTTACAAAATTTCTAAAGCAAAACTTTAGCAGTTTTCTCATGGGAGGCATGGCACTTGTGTTGACAACATGAATGGGATAAAGCTTTTTTTTCCATGTGCCACGTCATTCTTGTCCTGATGATCATCAACTCCAAATGTAATCACGGTGCTGAGTCAAATGAAGTGTCAGAGCTTCATCAGGCTTCATTGGCAGGTCAGGAGATGAACGTTTTTTTGGTGACTGAGGGAAGGGTGGTGTAGGAGGGGTTTGATGGAAAGCAAGCCACAGGCAGAGTTCACATCCTTATTACTGCTGTCAGAGCTGATAATCTTGCCTCAGCCACATCTGACTGGGAGGAGAGAAAAGACTGCTTCGTCATTCCGTTATATAACATCCACAATGTGAGAGGAGCGCAGGCCCGCAATATTTAATAAAAATTTTATTCTCTAAAAGATCATTTTGGGATAAAAAAATAACCTGCCTGAATGATAACTGTCTAATCTCCCCCACAAGTACCAAATAATAATCTACATAGACAAATATATATGTATGTGATTTTCACATTTATGAATATATCAGTTCCAGAAAAGCTTCTGTCTTTATCTGTTTTGGATTTCTTTGATTCTTGCATTCTCCTTTTGTCACTCTCTATAGCGTGTGAGTGCTGACTAAAAATGTTAAGTTATACTGCAAAGCAAAATGAAAGATTGAAATAAAAAATTTAAAAAAACTTTACAATTTGAAAACGCTGTTATTTACAAGGTGCTGGAAATGTTATAGGCACATATACAGGGGGTAGAAATTCTATATATCTAGATATGTTTCATATTATCATCAAAACTAATTACTAACATGTTTCTGCTATAGAAGATCTTAAAGCTTGGATAGTTGGTGCCTGAATTGCAGGTGTGTCAGTAACAGACATGGTAAAAAGATGTATTGCGTTGATTATTTAACAAGATAAAACTTGGCTCGCCTTTTGACCCAGCCTCAATTTAAACTATACTTTTTCTGACTAAGGATCTTTTTGAACCATAATTTGTATTTTCACTTTGTCTTGTCCCTCTTGTTCATCTGCCTGGCAATTAAAGCAACAACTTCTGTGGTTGGAAATAATTAGCCTTAGTTAGGTGGTTTACAATGGTCCTGCAAGTCGCAAGACATCCCACACCCTACGTTGTGTTACAGTATGCATGTTTATATCCTAAGCAATCAGCATTGAATCTCATTCAGGGGAGATTGCACTTGAATTTCTGAGAGTAGAACAATGCTTTTTATGCACACTGAGAAAGCATGGTGGCTGCCACTCCAATGTGAAGTCAAATTATTTATTTATGACTTCCTTTCCTCCCAGGAGACACTCGCTGTTGTGTCCCAGATATCTGACAGGCATAAGGTAAGAGGGTCTCCGCTGTGGCGGGCTGGCCCACTCGGAGAAAAACAAGATGGACGCACCTGAGTGTGATTCCTTAATTTGTCCAAACTGTGCTTGCTTTTCCTTGTGCACTGGCTCTGTCCCATCCTTGAAGCTATGCATATCATAAATATGGTAAAGAACACTCCTGTGTGGTCTAAACTCAATTTAAATCAATTTAAATCCAAGTCATTTAACAATAATGAAAAGAATATAACAGAGGCAGATTTAAAACCAGCAGGCTCTGTGGCCATTGAGGTCTTAAAGCATTTTGTCAATGATTGATTTCCCGCAGTTACGCACAAAAGTTGGGAGCCTCCTACATTACATTTCAAACCCAAACAAACTGCATGCGGTTATGATGATGAATTAACTCTTACCTACTAAGATATATATAATTGTAATCATCTTAGCTTTGGATGAATTAGAATTCTCAAATTCTCACTGAGTTATCTTCTGCTTATAAGCAGCCTCATTACATTCATTATTATTTGTACTTTACGAAACCAAATGTATACATTTTTTTTTCCAAGTTAGTTTGCAGAATTTGAAGGCCTTCTTTAATGTATACAGCCTGTTCTTTTTAACATCACAGTCAACAGAAGGTTTACTGATGAATGTTAACTAACTAATTTGAATCAGAGTAAAATATTTGTCTCCCAAGAAGTGTAGCCTTGAATATATGAAAACATCCAGAAAACAAGAGTGTAGAAAAAAAACCCAAGGTTTCAAGAAAGACAAAAGAGTCTTTAAATGCAGAAGCTGTTCAGCACTGTGAAATTTAATGTGAAATATGTACATTCAATTATATATCCTTTTTAATGATTATACATAGTACCATGAACAAATTTGATTTTATGTGATTTTTAACCAATATGCGTTCTTTAGATGTGGAACGATTTATTTACAAATTTTCAAATTTAAAAAGTGATTTATAATTGCCCATTACTTAGTTAATAAAGGAAGGCACTTGGCTATTAAACAGAGTTAATTAAAAATAACATAACACAATGGGTTGTAAGCAGCATGTAGTAAGCTTCTCTAAATTCTCTAAATCTCCAGCTTTATCTGTATGTATTTCAGGATGGCCACATACCCTACATTTTTTTTAACCCTGATATTGGTTTTAGTGGTATCTTCCTTCACTTGCGGATGTCAAACATGTGCTGAATAAAACTATAAACCAACATAAAGTATAAATGATGATCATGTTTACTGTTTCTGATATCCATTTGCTACATTTCAACGGATGTGCGTGTTATTGGCTAGTCTGACGCGTACTGGTGGTTCAATAGCTCATGACTCATATGATGAGTCATTTCGCTGTTCGAACTGTCCTTGAGTATCACTCGTTTAAAACTTTGGGGGTTAATTTGCTTCATCTGAAACTTACAAAGCAAACAAACCTTCATTAGGCACAGATGACACACAAATTAACACAAATTGCTATTAGTAGCATCCTTTTATCACACTAATATACTTTAATCATACTGTAGCTAAGTTTGAACTAATATTATATTTAATTCAACATCACTTTGGATTTCACCTTGGAGTCAAAAGTAGAACTTTGTGGCCAAAATGGGCCAAAACAGTGCATGAATATATGAATATTTAAGATAAGAAACTCAGCAAGAACCTCATACCAACTTGAAAGTCAACATCAACGCTGGAAAAACTAACATTACATTTTGGTTGAAGATCTGATAAAAATATGCAAAAAAGCAGAAAATACGACAAATACCTTTTTAACAGTATTGTATATACTTTGAACTTATTGCAAGAACTTAGTCGTGATAAAAGAAAACTAGTCAATTTGTTGGAGCAACAATCTTTGTTGGGTATTACTGTTCAGTGACACTCATCAGCCTCGCTGATTGGATCCGGAGGGGTCTTCAAAGTTTTTGGTGTGCTATTGATGCCTAGGACACCGACGGTGTCGAGGTGATACAATGATGGCAGGCTACTTGTACACTTGTTTCCTGTACTATTATGTCACATTTGTTAGAAGGGCAGGGCAAAAGTATGTCAGAAGCAATTATATGATTTCCAGCTTGAAGTTTTTAATTACAGTCCCACCTCACAAAACTTTAATACAAAAAATCATGGCAAAAAAAAACGTATTATAAATATATTATCAATTTTCAGAGTGATACCTAGTACAGAGTGTTTCTTTCAGTGGTGGAGTTGTTTAAGGTTGAAATATTCAGAATATTTTCCATCTGTATTCTGCATTACCTTTTTTATTTCTAATCAGGTTGATGGGTTAGACCACATGATGCTAATTTTGTGTCTTGGGCTTCAATTGTCCCACCACACTAACTTTCTCCAACACTGCTGTCAATGCTGGTACAGGTAGTCTTTGAATTTGGTTCTATGGGTCTTTAAGGATGAAATTAAATTAAATACCATTTAATGTGGATGATATATTATCTAATAACAAATAATATCCCCGTAACATCTTCAAGCTTTTTAAAAATGAATAATCCATATCTTCAATTTGATTGTGTGATAGTAGACACTAAATAAAATTTTGCCATGGTTCTCACATCCAGAATATTTAATGCTCAGAATTTGATATAAATCCCAGAGGCTTGCAGGAAGCAAGGGATGTTACTGTGGGCCCACTCAAGAAGACCAGTGTAAGAAGATCAAATGCAGCAGCTCCTGGCAACAGGGATTTTGGTCAACCTGGTTCAGAAATCTGATTACTGGATTGGAACCAAGAAGTTTATTACCACTAAAAAAGGAAAACTCAAGAACTTAAGATATACCAGCTGTTCAATAATTACCTCTCCATGTGGTTTGATGAGAGGTTCACCTGATTTAATTCCAAGGCATTTCCTTCTAGCCCCCAGTTTGCTGTAAATAATATTTTTATATGTGATTGTAGCACGCCGACGTGCTTGGCTTGGAAATAATCGGCAAAACAACACTTTCGGGTGTGTAATTAAACCATTACACCAACCCTTCCATCTGCAGGTGGTAGATACTGGTTTTAATCAACTGTATCCTGCAAAGTCTATACAATTCTTTCAAGGTCCGTAAATGGGGTGCCCTGGTCTGTCTTTTGGAAAACCGACCCAGGTGAACAGGGATGATAGAGCATCCACAACACTCTTGGCATCTGCATTGCGGAGGGGAATAGCTTCTGGTTATCGAGTCGCATAATCAACTATGACCAACACGAATCAATGCCCCCGTGCATTTTTGTCGAATAGACCGACGAGATCCATGACATTTCGGTCGCAGGGGATCTCAATGAGGGGTAACGGGCGCAATAGTGCTTTTGGTATGGCTAGTGGATTAATTTTCTGACACTCCGGACATGCCCTGTACCATCTCCAAACGTTGTATCAATGGCCTGGCCAAGAAAATCTTTCCGTGACTCTTGTCCCACCCCAAGTGTCCGGCCATCGGGCTACAATGGGCCACATCGAACACCATCTTCCTAAGGCGCTTTGGAATTAGCAATTGCTAACGTACTTCTTCAGTGTCGGGGTCAGTGTCCACCCGATAAAACCATCATTCAGACACCGGAAGTCAGGAAAGGTGACCGGGGGCTGGGGACCGTCAGGATGACCGAGCTCAGCAACTCGCACCTGAGCTTGCCACAGCGTCTCATCCTGATCCTGTTCCAGGGAAAATCCACCACCCTGGCAAAAGATGGGAGGTTAGTCAGGTCCCTTCCCCAGCCAGCAGGCGCCACCAACGAAAAACCGACGCACCAAACCAACGAAAAACCGAACTTAACAATTAACCGAACAGCTGAGGTCAGCATTCCCTTCGCCAGCACCGTCTCTCTTTATTTTTTTTACTTTCGCCTCCGTTTGCCTTTCCTTTAGTTTTCTCGCCCCGGATGCAGTTCTCCCGCCCGGCTCCTCTCCCAACTTCCACCCCCTACTGAGGCATCACAGGCTGTTAAATTATGTTCATAATCCTCAGCTGATGGGTATGCCCGGACCTGTCCTCCACGTGTTCTTGAGACGGATGCGTGCCACAGTGATCATTTGACATCACATGCAACAATTTTTCGAATTTGACTAAGGGTTCATGGTCATGGCACCTACTGATTCCCACCAGCCCCAGTCCCAGCCCCAGCCCCAGCCCCAGCGTTGCTCTATCAATTGTGCAACACCGCTGTGCCCTCTGGATCACAATCAGCACTTGACATGAGTTGGATTCAAACTTGTGAATAGGGCTCTGTGCACAGGTGATCCAGTTGAGAGGCAATACAAAATATTTTTTTAATGCTTTGAGAAAGTCTCAGTTGCTAATCATAGGTACTAATTCTGCAAAACCAGAAGTTAATTAATGTCCTCATTTATTTAATGCATATTTTTGAACTTAAAATTTAGATTCCACTAAAGCAATTGCAATAATTATGTGCCTATCACAGGCCTCTTCTCTCACTCAGGCATGGTTTTATTATTTGCAGGTGCCTGTTATTGAGGATAGGAAACACTATCTGGAATTGATCCTTGTTAGGACAGAGTGTGATGCATTGTAATTTTAACTCTGTCT
>JAOVYW010005795.1:0-11986 GCA_025775045.1 Hiodon tergisus
AAGCGTCTTTGTGACATGGCAACATGTGAAAAGCGCTGTATAAAAATAAAATTGATTGATTGATTGATTGATTGATCATCATAGGCAGTCCAGAATTTGATTCCATACCTTGCTGGTTTGGAGGGTATATACTGCTGAAGGGGCAATGCCCTCTAAACCCCACAAGCCGTTCGTCCACAGTTACATTGGGCCCAGAGTTGTAAAGAAGTGGAAGTTGGTCCACCCACTTGTCCCACACAGTGCGGATTGCTGCCAACTTGTCCCTCTGATTCCCTGTCATCAAACCTGATGACCCTCGAGAATATATGGAAGCTCTCCAGAGACATTGTGGCTCTAAAAATCACTCTCCCTGCGAAGGTTTCACCTTCCCATAGACTTTCAGTGGACTCCCCTCTTGATCTATAGAAGCCTACAAGGATGAGGATCCCAAAGTAGGCATGTAAATGTGTATTGTCCATCTCTTTCCACTGCTTCCTGAAAAGGCATCTCCCCTCAAGGTTGGTCATATCCAGAATGATTTTCTGGCTGTGGGGCTCTTCCTACATCTGGCTGTGGGGCTCTTCCTACGTCTGGCTGTGGGGTTCTTCCTACGTCTGGCTGTGGGGCTCCTCCTACGTCTGGCTGTGGGGCTCCTTCTGGTCCATGCTCATTACGTTACGTTCATCTTCAAATTCACTTTCATACTCAGAATTTATTTCTACATTATCCTCATGTTCTGAAACAACATCCTCTTTCACTTCACTACGTGTCTCACTCTCTTCCAATATTAGCTCGAAGGCCCTCTTTTACTCATATTGCTGGTGGAGGATTGTAGTTGAAGTGAGCTATACATCGTCATGTAGAGTTATTGATCTGTTTTGTCCCTCCCCCGATGTGCAGGTGTGAGGGGTACAGTGCAAGAAAATGTAAAATTATTAGAATGTTTTGGAATAACATTGTGCAGGTTCCCACACTCCAGAGGGTAAAGAGAGCGGGAAAGCGGGAGCAGACGGCTTCTCGGTGTTTGGATTGTAACAATGTAGCAGGTGTATGTGTGTGTACATCTCTCTCTCTATATCTGTGTGTGCATGTGTGCATGTTAAAATTGTCAAATTGACCTGAACATCGTATGAAGGACATGAATGTGTGGGGGCGTTGTAGCATGTGTACAAATTTTTTTCTTTTACATGCTCTTCACAGAAAATAAGCCAAGGCCATGGAGTATCAGGTGGAAAAATTGTATCATTGCATCATTTTTCTTTTAGTAAAAATTTTAAATGGGTCAATTTGACCCGAACACCACATAAGGGTTAAGCTGAGCATGCATAGTATGTTACAATTCTTATCTGCCGCAGTTAATTTCTCATACACGGCACTGGGCAACCAACAAGGTTAACAACCCTGGAAATAGTTAGCAGCCACACACACATAATTTCAGTTATATTCATTATTCCATTGCTTTGAAAAAAGTGATTTTCACATACCAGAGTTATACCATATACCACGCGGGTATACAATGGAATTGATGGAATTGTGTTATTAAGCATTATTAAGAGTTTACTCATTTTAGCAGTTTTCCATTGATGCAATTTATAGAAATTACCCTGTATGGCAGGTTTTGGGTCCTAACTTGGGAGATGTGAAACTGTTAAAAGTCCAAAATCCATTGGCCAAATCCATCATGGCCTTATCCAAAGGTAAAAATGTAATAGCACATTAATAAAATAAGACATATTTAAACAAATGTTCCATTGCGATATGGAATACTTTACTATATGAGTTGCTTAAATAAAATGATTTCACTATATTTACATTGTTTACTGCAGGGCTTAAAGGTTCAGTCAATTTCAGTTCAGTTAGTCACATAGTGTGTTAAAGTGTTGCTACCTTCCCTTTCCTCAACAGACTTAACAGGAAAATGTCACCTTGGTGCTCTACTGTTTTTAAGACTGCTAAAGTATAGAGACAGTTCAGAAGGAAAACTTCATCCACTTCATTGGTCAGTAACGGATACGTGTTGTATCGAGTTTCTCCGTAAATTCACAGGGGCAAATAAGCTGTCAGTCTATCTGAGAACAAACAAAGAGCGTTTTTTGCAAACAATAATTGCCATAGGCAATTATCGGGCTTGGCCATGACAATGGGTTTTACAAATCAACAACAGGAAACCCATTCCTCAAGATGAAGGGAAAGCTAATAGATAACACTAAACTGAAACTGTTGAACGCATTTTGCATCATAAATTAAACGTCGTCACTGAAACAAAACAAAAAATAACAGCTTTAAACACTTGTTTTTTATTTTATTTTATTAACATTGTAGACATCAAAATAAAAGTAATCTTTGGAGGATGTAAATTTAACGTCATGATGTAGGTTAAATAAATAAATAAATGTTGTCATATATATGACCTACCGTTCATTTTTATTATTAAATAACTGTTACTGTACAGACAGCTTTAATTATAAAAAGAAAACGGATCATTTTAGTGGATACATTTCCCTTAGAATATATCGAGGCGTTATTGTGTGAAAAAGTATATCATGCAATCTCAAGCAAGGTTACTGGCCCTTCTAGTTAAAGAGAAAATAATGGAGTGATCATGTTTCAGTAACAAGCTTCGCTCACAGACAAGGTCCTTGTATGCAGATCGCGTGTACTACGCACGGACTTCAACCTTTATGATTTACAGGGACAGTTCCGTGAGGGTAGAATAGACGCTAGGATATGATCGTCAGATATTGACACTTAAAAGTCTGAACTCGGGCGAAACATTGGGTGGGGACTGGATAAAATTATTTTTTTAAATAACTCGAGTGTAAACGTTTTCTTTTTTGAACCCGAATAACTTCAACACGCTAGGCATGACAGAACCCTGCTAAAGTAAGAGGACTTTGGATTTCCACCAATAACTTTACAGCAGGTAAGGTTTGCTGAATACAATAACAATTGTAGAAAAAACAATGTTAGAAGTATACATATTTTATGCTTATATATTCCGCCAAATAAAGTATCTATCCATGGTGCTGGCCGCGTTAAATCAATTTTAGTAAACTGGCTATTTATGACACCTTTGTTATTAGAATCTGTGCGAAAGTTAAGTTTCTATAGTTACACCCTATTGCTAACATTAGCTTACATTGGTGCTGGTACATTTGCTTAGCCGTGTTGAAAGGCAAGTCAATTCAGTTTACTGTTAATGTAAAACGGCATTTCAGCTCTATTTCCTGAACCGGGGAGACTGTTGGTATTTCTACGGTCTATTGACTTAGTATTAAATACATACTTAATGCCAGTATAAATTTGGTTAGCTGGGCTAGCTGAATTTTTTAATGAAAATAAATATATCCTGAAACCGTTTTCAACTGGAAACAAAAGAGTTTATTTTTTATTTTTTTATCCCTATGGAATTGCACATGCGGGGAAACATGATTGCCCTGCTTACTATATTCTAATTGATTCTGAGCCCTTGGTATAAATTTCATATGTTGTTTTCATGTCATTCGAATTTAGGCTGGAATTTTAACTTGTGCACTCAGCCTTGCCAAAGACCAGGAGTTTATACTTAAAAAATACACTGTTAAGTCCAGTACCGTAGAAATGGTAGCATTTCATAGCAGCTGTAACAACCTATAAATGCATTTGTCTCTGTCTAAGGAAACAGAAGGGTCTAACATAGCACTCCGAATCTGGGGGTATAAAGTGAGTGGTTGCATAGGAACCAAAGTACACAGGAATGGGATGTAATGAGATGTATAATTAACAAGGAAACTTAATACCAAACAAATGGTGCCAAAGAAGATAAATAAATAAAATTTCCTATATAATCTACCTAGTAAATAATATACGCTAAATATTTCTGATACATAGGGTTGCACCCATCCCTAGCCTAATATTGTAACACAGCTAAAACTATGTGATGAGGTGTATGTAAACCCATGGGCAGCTTAGCTGTTCCTTTACCCCTATAGTGTAGAACCAAAACAAAACACAAATACTATAACCACGTGTAGATAAAAGGGAGAATTCAACAACTAGTTGTTCAGGCAAGAAACCAACACACAAACCGGTCGATATATACTGACGCTGACAAACGCTAGAGCTAATCAACCTTTGCCCGGACAATTTTGCCGATTGGACTGGAAGAGGAGCATTAATGAAGAGTGACAGGGATGACAAGCCAATGGGCAGTTGAACTCCTTTGGCATGAACAGCTGATTTGAATGAGAGTGAGAGGGAATAAACGGGAGGGGAGCACAAAACACTGAGCACAGAACCTACGGACACACATGTTTCGTACGTGGTCGTAACTGCAGCCTTTTGTTAAAAGCTAATATTAAATTAGTTTTAAACTGTAAATTACAACATACTACATACTTAAGATCATTGTGAATTACTTGTACAGTATCGTAATAGCTATGGTTTGTTACCAAACCTTCTGGGTTCAAAACTAGGAGTCAGACACCGTCTGAAAAGAAAACTTGCTCTTTATTTCACAGATGCACTTACGTCCCGCCTTTAGAAAGGCAGATCAGGCAGAGGAAAGAACAACCCTAACTCCGTGAAAACACTGGGAAGCCATTCAGAGCCCGAACACTCCAACTCAGGATGGGGAAACCAAAGATAAATCAAATGTACATAAACAGCAGACATTAGGCAACAGTGCACAACGGCACAGAACATAATCAATTCACAACAATTAACAAACACTTAATTAACTATTTACAGTACTTCCTCTAACCTCCCAGCAGCTCCTACGGAGATTTTACCAAAGTTAAGGTTTATTACTTCCTATATGGTCCTTTTTAAGGCATTTTGAAAGTGTATTAGTGAACTCTCCTTACGACAACAAGTTGCTTATGTATATGCATTTATGTATCATTATACAATCTTGATTGGCTTGATTATAAACAGTATTTAAATGTGAGAAGTATCTCTAGTTCAGATTTCAGTAAAAATAGGTGTGGATCAAAGTTACATTAAGTAATACCCTGATGAATTTATCCTGATTTGCAGTTAGCTGTTTTTCGTGAATTTAGTGAGGATGAGTTTCACGTGAGTGCCCAAAGCCTCATCTTCGAATTAGGCTTGTTTTGTCGGAATGTGTCCTGTACAGATTTATTCATGTTCTCTACTAGAACCACTCCCTGAATCGAAGCAGCCTCTATTTCCCAATGACCAATTTGAATAAAAGATTTAGAAGGTGTTCATTAATTAGTAATTGCAAATATATTTAGTAATTTGAATCAGAATCTAAAACAACTGATACATAATTTGTGAATTATACTTCTCACGCCTACTTACACCAAAAGAGTGCTAAGCCATGAAGACAGTTCTGAAAGATAGCGTATCCTCCTCATTAATCTGTAATGAGATTCACCCAGGTATGAACAGGATATTGAGTTACCCCATTGATTCAGAGGGCCATGTTCGCTGTCAGGTTTTTGAAAAACAGATGTGTATCTTCTGTCTTGAATTAGTAACATGTTTCCAATTGACCATATGAACGCAATAGTAAAAATAGTAGTTTTGGGGTTTTTCATTGGCGCTTGCTATTCACTCAGAGTTGCTCACTGATCAGAACTGTGTGTGTTACAGGAACATCAGGGGAGTACCAGCATTTTATCACACTGAAGGGGACCTATATCACACTGAGGGGAGAACAGACCAAACAGACTGAGTAAAAGACTGCAGTAAAGGAACTGAATGAAGAAATTAGCATGTCTGATTACAACACTGCCTACCATGACTCAGAAACTCTGGAAATGTACACCAGGTTTGTAGTAACATGTACTGATTTTAAACTGTTTTCTTGTAACTACAAACTAACTAAATATGATATAAAACATTATTTTGAAATGACAAGAAACCTCTTATGTTACTCTATCGCCTTTGATTCTTTATCTAAAAGTAAACAATAGAAGACAAAGAAAGTAGAAGTGAAGACCTGGCCATAGTACACCCTGGACAATTTATGGCCAAGATAATTCTATTCAACAAATAAATGAATATATTAGAATTATCTGGTGGTTAGTCATAGACTTCGCTCATAAGTTAGTGACCCAGTGAGAATGGATTTCTTTGGAGCAATAGACGATGATTAGGGTTTGGGACTGAACAATATATAACCTAAACCAAAAAAGTTGTACATTCCAAATACCCTGCCTTTCCTGAAAACCTGGAACTTGAGGGGCATCAAAATGAAATTATAGCCATCCTCTCAGGATTCAACCAGAACAGATACTAAAATAAGTACATAAAAATATCAGTTATCCTTACCTTTGGTGCATATACATATACATTACATATACATATGTATGGTTATTATTTTTTCCCCTGTCCTTTATAGCCCCTCTAGAAGATCTTATCACCGCAACTCTTCTCACAGTGATCCGGAGCCCTGGCAAAGTGGTGTGAGGAGCTTCATGCCACCGGAACCCTACTGTGATGAAGGTAATAGCTGGGGCAGAGGGCAGAGGAGCTGGAAGGCCACAGAAATGCCAATGTCTCCATACATCCCCCAGGCGGAAGACAGAAGTTTGCCGCACAACCTGGGTAGGTGCCAAGCCTCTAATGTTGATGAACTGAAATGCATGAAACATCAGGTATGTTAGATTAGTGCAGATTGAATACGGTGGCAGAATCTTGAATAGTTATCTGTCTTTGCCTTAAGGTTTAGTCAACAGTGGGTTCCAAATGGAGTTGTACAACACGCCTTACAACGCAGAAGACTGGCAACCATCTAACAGTCCACAAATGGGTGAGACTGCAAATGTGATATAAGATCCATCAACCAAATGAAAACCAATAAAAAATAAAACCAATCTTACTTCACTATACAGTCATTTCCTGTTTTTGGTGCTAACCCCTAACAATAAAAAGGCACTATTTCCTGATATTTCCCACGGTCCACTAAAAAGTACTCTAACTAAATTTGCTTGGCACTGTTTTACTTTCACCATGGTTTAATATATAAAAATTTGTATTTAATTCACAAGGCATGGAGTTCATTATTACACATATAGTTAACATTTTAGTTATACAATCTTAACACAGTCTTGTCTCAGTAAAATGTTGATATAATAATTAACCGTTTGTATCACAAAAATATCAAACAAGTGTCTCAAAGGAGTAATTAAACTTTGCCATTGGAGAAGTTTGGCAGAAGCTGCTTGTACATAGTGTTGCATAACAGTGAGCTGGAGGAAATGGTTCAATCAGCTGCAACCTGAAAGGCTGTGGGTTTGTTTAGCTGGGGTTGGTGCAGGAGGAGAAAGTGTTTGATTGGTGCAGGAGGAGAAAGTGTTTGATTGGTGAAGTTTTTTGGGTTTTGCCTGAGAGTTGATTTTGAATGTGAACCTGTTTTCGACCAAGAACCTGTTTGCATGGTTTGAGCTTTGTCCTGTCCTTACCTTTAGCTCTGTCTAGCAATTAAAGCAACAGCCTTTGTTGTAGGAAAAAAATTTCCCTATTTCTGTTTGTTGGTTTCCAATGATCCTGCATGTCATGCCACACCCCACACCCAAGGTTATGTTACAATAGTATATCAAAACCTGCTTGGGTCATTAGGTTGTGAAACATGGGAGGGTTTCATGGAAAAACAATACATGTTTAAAAAGGGTTGTGGCACCATTCTAGCTCTCAAAAGGATTAATGGAAATTATTGTTATGTATTTCCAGTTGTACATTTGACCTATTTGTACCATTTTAACTGATGCAATCTGGGGTAAAATAACTTTCTCAGGGCCAATACTTCTGCTTAGATTTGACCCAGCCAACTTCTATTTTCAATTTCAATGCTTGAACCATTGTAAAACAGAAAATTTGTGGGAGGGTTATATATCCTTTCACACACACACGCACGCACGCACACAAACACACATACACATATATCTCCTCTCACATATGCTTTTTTGTCGTTGAGTTTGATTTGTCATTTGTTATGATGTATTTATAAATCAGATGATGCCGTTGTAAGGCGTAGATGTTCGCGCAAGATGAGCCTGTTCCCGAGTGGTGTCGCAGCTCTGGGAAAACTAGGACTGACGGAGGAAGACATCCAGGATGAGATCGAAAGTGGTGAGATGTGGGAGAGAGAACTCTGTGGCTGGCCTCATATATCGGCATAGATAGATGAGAAAATGTCAGAACAGTTCTGTATTAGTTATGTATTGTTAGTGTGGCGTGTGACCAAACTGCCTGTCTCGTTTCTTCAACAGAGCAGAGGGACTTAGTGAAAGAATTAGTGGCTATGTCAAAGAGGGACAGAATCCAAGCCATTCGAGACCTACCAATGTGTATTGAAGAAAAAAAACGCATCAGGTAGGGCCACGTCAAAGCATGACTATTTCATATGCTCGTATTTAGTTTTATTAAGGGCTGTTAAACAGACCTGCCAGATTTGACCTTCTTAGAAATAAATGCTCAAGAGCTTATTCCGTTTTGAGTGTGATTAAAATTCCATGATGCAACCAAATGATTTTGCTTTGTCCAGGCGACAAGTGTTTGAATGCAAGTCTTCCAAAAGGATCCTCCAGCTGACCTGCTGTACAGACTGTTCTGAGAAAGTCTCTTTGGTGAGGACTTGTTGTCTTCTATGGAAACATTTCCTTTTTCTAAAATTAAAAATACCAGTTTGAAAGGACTGATGAATTGATGAAAAATGAGCTTAGCTTTCTCCAATTAAAATGACCATGGCTTACACGCAGACGCAATCATTATAACGGAATTACTTTGTTATTAACTGTACAAACCTATGTATAAAAATAAAGGGTCAGAAATTCTACCTTTGCAAACAACCTCCCTTCTATTCCCTCCTTTCCTCTCCCTCACTGAACACAGAGCTGTAATCCATTTACCTCTCAGTCTTTCCGCAGGTGTGGCGTTACCATGGCATCTGCCAGACAGGCGATGGAACTCTGGCGGGGCACCATGAAAGAGATTGGTGGCAAGTTCGGCACTGGCGTTCTCTCCTACTTCCAGTTCCTCAAATGGTTGCTCATGTTCAACGTCTTCTCCTTCCTGGTTAACTTTGGCTTCATTACCGTGCCCCAGCTTGTGAATCTTCCAGAGAGAACAGATTTTGTGAAGTTCCAGGGGCTGGAACTCCTTACTGGGGCTGTGAGTTCTACTGCATTGTTATATGCTCAAAGTCATGTATTGCTCTCATCCCCTATTAAAGGGAGTGATCTCTCCTTCAGACAACATGGCTCACATTACATCAGAGATGTGGACTTGATTTATCCGACTTGGACTTGAGTCACAAATAAAACTATTGGCAACATAAAAAAAATACTTTTAACTATTAATCTTGACTTAACTTGGACTTGAGTGTGATGACTGACCTAGGCTAGTATATGCTATCTACAGCCAAATGCAACTTTAGCAATGACATTCAACCATTGTTCAACCAATGGCAGTCGATTCAGATTCGATTGCAGCACCATAAATGCTAAAGTTGAGTCGATTTGTATCAGATTCCTTTCTTTCATTTGGTATCATTAATTTTGTATCTTATGTTTTATTGACGTGGAAAAAACACCTTATTGCATAAACTCTGGAAATCATCTGTGTTCCTGTTGATTAGAGGAATGCATATTGTTTGGCAAAGAATGCTTTACAATTGAGATTGAGGACTTGAAAATCGAGACTTGTTGACTTGATTTGGATGCAGTAGCTTGGCACTTGACTTGAGACTTCCTTTTCATGGACTTTGGACTTTACTGTAGACTCAGAGGTGAAGACTTGAGACTTACTTGTGACTTTCTCTACCGTGAGTTGGTCCCACCTCTGCATTACAGTGATTTTTGACATTTATTTAATTAAAACAAAATGCAACACTTTCAGATTACCTGAATTTAATGGAACAGTTTGTTAGAGTTATTATGTTATTATTATAATGAGTTATTATATTATTATTATTATTATGAGTTATTATGCAAAATTTGTAATCGCATTTAATTATGATCAACTGTGTTTATCTAACATTTATCTAACATCTCTCTCAAATATACCAGTAAATATGTTAAACAAATGTTTTACAGGGGTATTTCCAACAGACTGTAATGTATTATGGTGGCTACAGTAATAAAACAATTGGCCAGTACAACATGCGACTGGCCTTCTTCTTTACCATCGCAGCCTACCTGGTGCTCTGTGGAGCCTCTCTCATCTTCAGGTTAGTGGGATGTGGTGGCATAGTTTGGGACCTATTAGCAAAATAATAATACACTTCCATGAATCATAATCAACATAAACAATCTACCTTAATCTCCAAGTCAATGTTTTTTAACCTTTCTTAGTTGTAGTCAGTTAACGTGACCCCGTCCTCAATCTCTACCATATTTGTCCCACAACCCACATTTCCCACAGCATGGCCAGGTCTTTCCGGAGAAACTTTGTGCTGTCTGACTTGGCTTCTGGCAGCGCATGGCGTCTTCTGTGCAGCTGGGACTTCAGTGTTGTTAATGAGAAGGCTGTGCGCCGACGCAGGAACAATCTGCGGGTCCAGCTCAAGGTGCTCATACCTCCTACCGTCCCAGGGGGCTTCCCCAACCACCACTGATCCATTGCATGTCCGGGAAATACTACTCTCTTCTTGTTTTCGCATTGTCAACTTAAGAGAATTGCTTTGCAGACACTCTTGCTTGGAGCAATTAATGTAGTTTTTCACACATTACCAATTGGTACTGCTGGATCATTACTTAGGCTATTTAAGATAATTACTTTGTGCGCCTACGCTTTGGGATTTAAAGAGGCAGTGTTTTGGCCACAAGTCCTGTGCCTTGACAACCATGCCAGCTGGTTTTCCGAATACATCTCATGTAAATTTTGTCTGACGGCATCCTTTTCAATAGGAGTCCCTTTCAGAACATTTGCAGGGGAATTTCCTGTCCACTTCAGAAAAGTTGAAAAACTTTGGAATCCACTTGGGCACCTGGCTCCTTTCTACAGGGATGGCAGCGGGTTCCTGTGTTGCCATCTACTTCTTGTGTCAGTACAACCTCAAAGTACGTGTCACCTGAATGTATGCATGAACTTGTCTTCAGGCAACATACATAATTAAGGCTTGCCTGTGCTGCTAAAATTCAGTTTCCTCCATGGATTAGCAAGTTATAAATCTGCTCAATATCAACTGACATGATATTGTTTCAGTATATTGTGCCGGCAGCTATTTTCACTCTAAAAGCAATTTTTTATCAACCAATGTGCAAAATCAATGCATTTCTATGGATGATATTGCTTCTTCTTGATGTGCGTTTCTGAGTTATCGTTCTTATCTTTCAGCAAATTTCTAAACCTGAGGAGTCTAACAGGCTGTTAAAAGAAGCTTCTACATTGCTCCTGCCGTTTGTGGTGTCCCTCTTCAACTTTGTCATCCCACTCTTCTACTCACTGATCAACAGGATTGAGCACTACTCCAATCCACGAATGCAGATCTACGTTATCATCATTAGGTCTGGGGCATCTGTTTTCAATACTACGCCATCTCTCCCATGTAACCAAACCGTTCATTCTGTTCACCTTTTCCCACTCCAGCCAATTCCACATTCATGAGATATTCAGTGGTTGAGGAGCTGCTGGTTTGTTCTTTGTGATAAAACAAGGATAAGTCAGTAAACACATTTTGATAGCATTAAAACAGAATACGTGCACATACACTATTTTCCAACTTAAGCAACTCTTACTCTTATACTCTTATACCTCATAGGAACCATCTGAAACTGAAAACGGAGAATAGTTAAAAATCTTTATCTGAAACTGTTTTTAGAGATATCATCTTGTCTGTTTGGGAATAAATATATATTTTTTCTACTTCAGAAATGTACTTTTGAAGATGTCCATTATAGGCATTTTGTGTAACCATTGGATGAACAATACAGCTGGAATTGATTTAGAGGTATGTTGCCATTAAGTCAGAAGGTTTTTATATTGTTGGAGGAAATTTTGATGAATCACGATGGTTACGACACACTTTTTATATATTCTGTTATGTTTTTTATAAAGA
>JAOVYW010005798.1:0-30819 GCA_025775045.1 Hiodon tergisus
TAAATCTATATATATATATATATATATATATATATATATATAAATCTATATACATAGCTCTGGAAAAAATTAAGAGACCACTCCAAATTTTTCTTACATCGGCATCTATGCATGTATGGCAGCCATTCCATTCCAGTGTCTGTTGAATTCTAACACAGGTACACCTCATTCTACTTAATGAGGTACTGATTAGGTGATCACCTGAACCAAATCTTATTTGAGTAGGAAAAGTATAAAAACCACTGCTGTGGTCATCACTATCCTCTTGTAGTAGGACCAGCTGGATGGCAAAAACAGTGCCAGTAGTACCTCAAAAGTAATTTGAATAAAAAAATAACTATTGACCATGCCAAAAGAGTTGGAAAGAAGAGTTTTGAGTGAGGAAAAGAAGGGTTAAATTCTGGTTTTAATGGCAGAGGGATACAGTGAGCGTCAGGTTGCTTCCATTCTTAAAATTTCAAAGATGGCGGTTCATAAGAACAAGGTCAAGCAGCAGACATCGGGGACAACAAAGCTACAGACCGGGCAGAGGGCATAAACGACTCTCCGCTGACCAGGATGACCGCCAACTCATTTTGGATGTCACTCAACAACCGTAGGATGACATCAAGTGACCTACAAAAATAATGGCAGCTGGGGTGAAGTACACGGTGAGGACGGTTCGAAACAGGCTCCTAGGGGCAGGGCTGAAGTCATGTAAAGCTATAAAAAAGCCCTTCATCAATGAGAAGCAAAGAAGAGCCAGGCTAAGGTTTGCAAAAGACCATAAGGATTGGACCCTAGAGGACTGGAGTAAGGTCATCATCTCTGATGAGTCCAATTTTCAGCTTTGCCCAACACCTGGTCGTCTAATGGTTGGACGGAGACCTGGAGTGGCCTACAAGCCACAGTGTCTAGCACCCACTGTGAAATTTGGTGGAGGATCGGTGATGATCTGGGCGTGCTTCAGCAAGGCTGGAATCAGGCAGATTCATCTTTGTGAAGGAAGCATGAATCAAGCCATGCACAAGGTTATCCAGGAAGAAAACTTGCTTCCTTCTGCTCTGATAATGTTCCCCCGACTGAGGATTGGTTTTTCCAGCAGGACAATGCTTCATGCCACACAGCCAGGTCAATCAAGGTGTGGATGGAGGACCACCAGATCAAGATCCTGTCACGGCCAGCCCAATCTCCAGACCTGAACCCCATTGAAAACCTCTGGAATGTGACCAAGAGGAAGATGGGTGGTCACAAGCCATCAAACAAAGCAGAGCTGCTTGATTCTTTGCACCGGGAGTGGCATAAAGTCTGGTGGAGAGCATGCCAAGATGCATGAAAGCTGTGATTGAAAATCAGGGTAATTCCACCAAATATTGATTTCTGAACTCTTCCTAAGTTAAAACATTAGTATTGTGTTGTTTAAAAATGAATATGAACTTGTTTTCTTTGCATTATTCGAGGTCTGTTTTTTTCACCAGTTGTCATTTTCTGCAAATAAATGCTCTAAATGACAATATTTTTATTTGGAATTTGGGAGAAATGTTGTCAGTAGTTTATAGAATTTAACAAAATTCTTGATTTTACTCAAAAACATACCTATGAATAGTAAAACCAGAGAAACTGATTATTTTGCAGTGGTCCCTTCATTTTTTCCCAGAGTTGTGTATATTCTGCTACATGTGTTTATGTATGTATATTTTTAATATGTATACACACACACACACACACACACATATATGTAGCAGCTTTTCAGTTAGCATTCTTAGTTGTGTGATTTCCTATTGCAGGATGACATCTCCAGTCAACTGACTGTATTATATCTTCCATGCAAAGCCTTCAGAGCAATATATGGAAAATAATGTGCATTCTCTTTCTCTTTACTCTAGTATACTAACTTTATTTTTGCAGGCAATAATAATATGTATGTATTTCAGCTGGGTCTGGGTTAACAACTCCATACGATGGTAAGAGTTATCCTGGAAACTTTGTCTGAGGTGGTGGATGTAGGTCCAATCAATGGAAGTCCAATCAGTCTTTGTTTTTAGTCGACAGATGGGTTGGTTTGTTTAGTTTTCTTTGAAATCATGTCTTTATTAAAATGTCTTGACAAGGCTTTACTTATTTCTTCTAATCTTACAGACTTATAAGTTGGGGTCTCTAACTTTTTTTCCCCTCTATGGGAAGGTTTTGTCTCATATGCCTACAAATTGATATAGGAACTGGTGAAATATGAATATAGTTGGTGAAATTAAATGTTTTAACAATATGAAAGGCTAGTAGACCCATTGGCTACATATGTAAGGACCTATTTCTTTAAAAATCCTTTTAAAATATGCTTTATGAGGCAAAGACTTAAGCGTTAAGCTCTTGGTAAACCCTTTATCTCCATTAAAATTAATCACTTTTAGAAAATAAATAAACTTTCTACAGGAACTTTCTGACGGTGAACTTTAGTTCTTACAATGACTTACCATGACTCCATACTGCAGATCAACAGGACATTGTCTGGTGTTTTTTTTGGTGTATATTCTGATAAAGAGTTCCGGTGTGTTTGTTTTGAACTTTGTTTTGCTATCACTCTCAAAGATAAATCATTAATTATCTTTCACTGCTTTGGTAAGTCATAACTAAGTCATAACTAAACCATATTTATCATGCACATATTACAGTCTTGGCATAGGAACTCACATACGAATGTCAGTTGACTTAAAGGTCTTTGAAGACACTTAGAGGTTTCTAATGGTGAAAACTAGATTATGACATGGGATTGAAAATATGATCATGCAGTTTTGTGACTTCCTTTTGCTATTCATGTGTGTATATAAAACCCTATATAAAATGCTTTTTGTATTTTCAAAAAAAAATACTTAAATAAAAAGCAAGGAGTAAATAATCTATTAATTTACTCCTTGCTTTTTTATTGAATTATTTTTTTGATTGAACTTTCCATGTGTAATTTGGTAATGTGTTTGCCCTCTCTGCTTGTAAGTGCATTAAACTGCCCAAACAATTGGCCTGTAGGAGCACTTACTGATTTCCTCTTTAGCTCTCTATGGCAATAACGTTCCCCTGAATGCATTTTACACCCATCATATGTCGTGTTATTAGCCACCTAACAGTCTGAGTTGAGCGGGCCTTAAGATCAGTCTATACTGTAATAAAAATGTCAGGCTAGAGCAGACTACTCGAGGCAGTCGCTTCTCTTACACTGTTAACAATGCCCCGTAAAATTGTCTGTTGTTTTCATTGCAGTTTTAATTGCACTGATAGCGGCGTGTACCTGCTCAAAGACCTTTATAATAATCAGAATGTTAAATGACTCGTGTATTTATGGGTTGCTCAGCAGCCTCTCTGTGGCGTGCTCTGTCACTTAGTTTGTCACTTAGAGGCGGGGTTATTCCTGCTCTAAAATGCCATTATGGGGAGCCCAGAGCAGATCGGTACCTGGGGGATTCTTTTTATAGGTTTGTTTACTCTCTTTTGTGTGCTGCTGCATAAAGCTTCTGCAACCTTTGGAAGTCTGCAGTATTTTTTGCAGTGGTGCTCCACAGCTGTGATACATTTGGGAATGTGTGTATAAACAAATAAATGCACAAGAGTATTCTCTTACGCAAACATCGAAGTCAATCAGAGTGTGAATTATACAATGACAATCGGGGGTGGGGGGGGGGGGGTCAACTTTTTCATCATGAAAATGATAAATATATTGTAATATTTACGATTACAGTTAAGAACAAAATATAAATGTTTCGAACCCCCCCGACCTGTTGTTTTTACCTCTTTTGGGGGGGCCAAAGTCTTCATTAGGGGGTTCAAACCCCCCACCCCGTAATTCGAACCCTGAAGTCGATTCAGGGTCATTAAGAGACTTCGTTCTGGTTGGTGTACTCGTTTGGCGAAATCTTCTTCCCCTGCCCGTCCTTCTTTGTGTGTCGCCTGTTTTGTCTTTTCCTAAGTAACTTGACTTGCATGGGGGAAAGGCTGCAGATGGCGTTCCTTTTCTGTTTATAGTTTCCTGCTTTTATCAGTGTGTTTTCTGATGGAGTGCCAGATTAGATTAACATCAGGCGTTCAGGGCTGCATGCATGTGTGGTTGATTGCACAGGGAAAATGTAAATCAGACCGAGAGCTATGCGCTGTAAGATGCGTGCCCACCCGGCAGCAGGAAGACCTGGAGACGCTGGTGAAGCTCAGATGATGTAATGACATCTGAAATGTTTAATGTTCAAACATCTTGACTCTCCTTGATCTGAGCATGATGTTGCAAGATGAGGAAAACAATGGGAATGATCGTTTTGATGGCCTTAACAACGATTGACTAGTTGTTTATTATCGTTGCTGTTCACATTATTGCCTGATGTGTTTTTATTTATTTATGTAATCTGTTTGTGTTCTTCCCTATATTTTCCCTAAATGTGTTTTTTAATGTGATAAAAAGGTGCATTTGCATTCAGGAAATGTCAGACCTGGGTAGGTTGCGCTTTGCAATGTCATAGTTGTCTAACGGGTGGAAGACAGGAGGCAATATGTTATTTTATTGGCTTTTTTTATTGGAGTTCCATATCTTTCCCGCTAATGCTAATAAATAAGGTTTTCTGCATGTTTCAGCATTGCTTAGAACAGTGACATTCAGTTATTTTCGTGTATTTTGCTTTTGTAGCTTCAGAAATTTTTAATGAAAAAAGATGGAATATAGATATTTTCTGTAATTCTCAAAGTCAAAAATGTTTTTTTTCTGCTTTTCCTTTTGTTCCTCCCTTGGCAGTGGAGATGGTAAACTGTAAATTTGACAGACATAGTTCAATTTGGGTTTAGGAGATTTGATTGCTTCAGAGGACCGACTGTTATTAAGGAATACACTGACCAAATGTTTATTATCTTTATATTTTTCTTGGTAATTATGAAGCACAAATCTGCTCTCACAGTGGGACCCAAATTGCAATAGTGTTGGTGTAAATTAGTGTAAATTGTCTGTAAGAGAGCATTCTGTAGCTTGCAGGCATTCTTTCCTATACTCATTAGCCGAGACAACGCTGGCTAATGTCCCCAAAACCAAGAGGAGATTTTGAAGATCCCAAGGCTTTGTAGTGCCATGACTATGAATGCCTTTAAGGGGAAGATGGGTTTTGAGTTCCTTGCGAACAGGTGTTCCTTTTTGCCTCTGGCCGGATAGGGAGTTAAATATTGCATCAAAAACATCTAGCTACACCCATATAGTAGTGTGGATTCATATCTTAACTTGGCTTCTGTCAAGCCAACCCGGGATCCGCACTGACAGTTGTGTTTTTTGTTAAGACCATAAAAGTGGTGGGATGGCCACTTTTCAGGTGGCAAAACATGGTTCATAGAATATTTTCTTGCAAATTGTGACCCCTTGAGCAAATAGTCTGTTATTTACTACGAGTGATTCCAGACTCCGTGGCTAAACAATGTGCGCCAACAAACTTATTTGCTTTCCGCTGTGTCAGTAAAGGCCTTTGAGCTCATTGCGATCGTTTTGGTTTTATGTCCTGAGGAAAACACATTTGACATGCCTCTGTGCGTATGTGGAGTGCATATCACGGGGCAGTTGTAAAATGAGGTTTATCTCTGACTGTATTTAGTGAGACATGAAGAGTAATGCTCATCCACGTTACAGATGGTGCCTTGGCCATGCCAGAAAGCAGTTTGCAGAGTGCAGTTACTCAACTGCATCGCTGGTTTTTTAAAGTGCGCCGTTTAACTGCTTTTAAAAGTGTGTTTGCTCTTTGTATTCCTGAGCCTATATTTTCCTACAAGGCCGTTTCCCCCGGTTTTAAAGCATTTAAGGTCTTGGAGATGCTATCAGTTGCCTGAACGGATTTGTGTATGCTGATTGTTTGTGTTTTTTTAAATAAAAAGCCATTAAGTATGATGCAGCGAAGGAGGAGAAGTACGTGCAGGAGGCCAAGCAGAAGGAGCTGCAGCGCATTGAGGAGGCCATGCAGATAGCGGCACGCCGAGGTATGTGAACCGGCCCGACAGAGCTGAGAGACAGAGCTCCCCTCCACTGGCTGCCGTAACCTTTGCTTCACCTTGTCCCGCTACGCCTCTCCTCTGCTGTGCGCGTTTCCTCTGACGGGGACAAGCGTCAGTAGTCTGCTTCACACCTAATGTGGAGGTTAGCTGTTAGCCGATAGGACAGCATTTTATTCATTTGGTTTCTTAAATTGGAGTGACTTGGGGTTTTAGTAGCTAATGTATCAAGAAACCACCAAAGCCTGTGTCTGTACATAAAAATATAGATATATATTTGGGGGGAAAATATTGTCGGATTACGGCCATCTTGTGAATTAATATGTGACGTTCAGGACTGAAGCCTGTGAAATGTAATGAGAGAATTATGTTTAGCAGAATAATTTATTAGCATATTCAGTTTTCCTTCTCCAGCTAATGCTCTGCTGAACCTCAGGGAGCTATTCTCCCTAACGCTCTAAATAGGCTTCAGGTTGAAACAGTATCTGTGTTTGGCCCTCAGCCCTTATCATCATTACTGAGAATCCATGGAAGATTGTTCCCTCAGCCATGCGTAACTAACAGGGTGAGACACGGTCGTAGCTTCATCAAAGGATGTAGCTTCATGCTATCAACAGTGCAGTGTTTTAAAGCATTCCTAATCCACCAGGAGACTGTTCCTATAATAAACAGAGTCTAGATCCACGCTTGGTCACCAAAGCAAATAATCTATTCATTTTAAAAGCCAAGCTGCACATGATATAACATATGGTAATAAGTTTCAATCATAGCCAACAGGATGTTGCTTGTCCTCAGTGGTAGGATACTCTGTGTGCCCAATGTACTTGAAGTTTGAATGAGCATGATGAACATGAATTAGACATACTTATTTTACTAGGATACAGTAGGTAAAGGATGGTTTAGTGCATGGGTCGTTATATACGTTATATATTTTTAGAATACACGCAAAACGTGTTAATGCTCTTAAGTTTATAAATGGCACAAAAAACATTGGAACCAAATAGATTGGGTAAAGTATTCTGAGAGCTATAACACTTAGTTCTAATTGCCTTCATCGCTTGAAACCTGATAAGAACAGCATCCTTGCAAGGCCACTATGATTTGATAGCCAAATGTATTGACTACACTATACTGACGGTATTATAAACCTATAGTATGGGCCAGTGAATTTTGGGTGGGTCTAGTAAGCCCTCCACCCCTCCTTCGGGTCTTCCCCTGAGAACGCTCTCACTCATGAGACTTTACCATCCTGAGGAATCTGGCTGTGGAATTCTCAGATAAGTTACTATTCTTTGTGTTTATTCTAAAACATGTCAATTATGAGAGCTGGAGGATTTTCACAGTAGGCAAGAAATGCAAACAATTAACTAAATAAAGCTATTAAAACAAACGAGGGACCAGCCTATTAATTACATAGACGGTCAGCCGGTAAAATTTATGAAGCAATATTCCACATCATTGCACCACCGCCCTTGACGGCATAAGTTAAAAGTCAATAGAAAAAGTGTAAGGATTGAGCTGCTAATCAGTCATCTTAATGAGGGAACAAAAATAAGGTTTTGTGTGCATTTGTGTGATGTTTATTCTGGATACTTCACTGTCTGTTGGAAAGCTAGAATTTATTAAACAACCTGTTTTAAAAGAACAAAAATGATTTTATGGCTGGTTTGCCAGATATAATTAGATTAGAACAAGTATTATGTCCATTTTGCAAATATATTTTTTTTTGCCTGTATCAGAATTAGAAATTGTCCTGTTTGTAAACAGTTAATCTCTTGGTTGTAACTAAAAGCAATAAGAGAAGTGCAGAAATGCAGAAAGCTGATTTGGTCTAAGTTATGAAATGCCAATCCAAGCCCCATGTATTCACATTGGATTTATCAGTAATCGGCAAGCCACAAAATGTTTACTTATATTTGTGTATGGTTCTTATTCTGGCATCTGAAATTATGTGGCTTAGAGTCTGACAAATGATAGGCGTTTGCATAATTCATTTATTTTACCGTATTCGACATAGAATAGTTTTCAGTGCCTTGGCACATATGATTACATTCGAAGGAATTCTGTTTTAGGAATGAAATAGCTAATATATACATATATGCACAGTTTTTTAAGTTAGCTGAGGCTGTAGTTATATAAAATAAATGATAGTAGTGTTACAACCCCTGGGCAGTGGCTACGATTCCCAGGAATCGAGGATGATGTGATGCTATGCGCAGCTTGGCCTCCTACGGCCGGATCTACTTACCGTTAGTGGTCTGTACAGGAATCCGTTGATGTAAAATGTGAAACCAATGCAGCGGTGAGCGTGTGCTTTGGCTGTATGGAGGAGGAGCTGCGTCCTGTCGACGGCTGACTAAACCAGTGTGCTCTTTCTGCCGTTTGCCTCTTGCTTACGCTCGGATGAAGGCTCCCAGTCGGGGGAGTTCTTGTTCAATCTGGAGAGCTATGTGTACAAGGAACCTCAGCATGGTAGGTACTGCTCTGCATCCCTCCAGAACATATGGGGAAATGTAAAGCTGTTTCCCCACCCCTAATAACCTCAAGATAGACAGCAGTTTTGAGTGTGTAGGAGAAGTTTTTAATGACTAGATCAGGTTGTGTTCCTGATCTAGAGGCTTAAAGTGCTCAACCACGTGTGATGGCATCTGCATGTCCCCCTGGTACCTATAGTATTCCTCCCTTAATGCCTAGGGCATGGTACTTTGCCCATGAATGCAGAGACTATGTCATGGATTCAGGAGGCTGAACGTCTGTCGTGAGCACTTTGTTTATCCTCAGTATTTATTTTTCTTCTCGTCAAACAGTGATTTTCACGATAGCTTTATTTGTCCCTGGACCACTTAGCTTATTCCTCATCAGTCTCCCTCTCCTTCGTTACGTGTGTTTGTTGCATCGCTTTCTTGTTTTTGTCGAGTTCTTCACTAACTCCTCTCTCTCTCTCTGTGCTGACATTAAATAATAATAAGGACGTAAGCATAAGAAACATAAAAAACCCTTTAAGAAATCTAAACGGCATGAGCACAAGCAAGGTAGGTAAATGTGTGCCCTTTGCTATGGTCTTTTCTCTTCCTTGTCTGCAATGTCTACTAGCATGCCTCGTGTTGGAGACAGCATACACTATAAACATGTTAGATATCAGAAATATATCCCCCCCCCCCATGTAATCTATTATTAAATTATGAATTTTTTTTGGTAAAAAAATTGAATGCAACCCTTTGATCCTGTATGTTTTTTCTTGTTCATTGATTTGTTCATCAATATCTAAAATCTACATTGAGTATATGTGTACGTTTCTTTTGTGTACATGTCAAGTACGGAAACCTACTGCAATGGCCGGCGCGTAAATAATAACTTGCGATTTCAGAGAAACCGCAAGATGAAAAAAAGGACACGTTTGCTGAGAAATTGGCCACACAAGTCATCAAAAACCTTCAGGTCAAAATCACCAGCATTCACGTCAGATACGAGGATGATGTAAGTCTTCGTATCCTCACCCTTTGGCCAGAAGTGCTTTGTGTCAGCAGCTATTGTCTGCCGCGGCGACATTGGATGGTTTATAAACTGGTGCACTCACACTCTGCCTTTCCTTGTCTTAGCTGTCGGACCCTGAGAGGCGCATCTCCATGGGTGTCACTCTGGCCGAGCTCAGTTTGCAGGTCCTGTATGAACGTCTTTCTTATGATTTTCTTTTAGGGTGAATTATTTACAGATTACTGAGTGCTGATACAAGTGGAGTCGTGATACTGATACTGATACTGATATTGATTGTCGATATTAATGTTTTGTGTGATTGGAACTTTGGATTTGACGATACCTTTCAAGATTTTGATGTGCTCTTTGCACCTTAAAGTGTTTAGCGACCAAATAATAAACAGGAGCTTTAAATTTGTGTCGTCTAAAGTGCTTAGAAAGCTCTGTGTTTTTTTTTATGTTTGCGACTCCTGTATAATACCGCCTGATGCCTTATTATGGTTGCTTCAACTATTCAGAGCCTTGTGTTCAGTCATTAGAAAAACAAAAAAAACCACGGATATTAGAACACGTCCTGGTCTAACATCGAGGCATCAGACAGTTTGTGCAGACTGCCCGACAGTAACAGCACAACGTCTCACAGGAGATGTCCGTACGCATGGCACAGATGATGTCAGCCTCTCTAGCAGACTGTGTTTACCCCAGACACACACAACCTGGACTGTCTTCTCCCACAGTAAATAGTTTGGATGGTAAACTGTTATACCTTATTACTTCAGCGTCTAATCCGATAATAGAATTAGAATGCAGTGTTGCCCTCCTGTGAAATGTAGTTTTTAGTTGTTTTTTTTAACCCAGGAGAACTGGCAGTTCATTTTATTATCCTATTATTTGTGGTTTTGTCAGGAAAATGCCTAAGTAGTGGATTAATTTTGTTATTTAGTAAATGCAAAACTAAGTGAAAAGACCTTGCCCAACACGAGGTGTTATTTAGGGCACTGGGGAGATGTGGCTCTGCATATTCATGTGACAAATGAATATTCCTTTTTACTGAATGCCAGTGGAACATTGTGAACTTCTTGAAGATTATTTGATGGGTAGAAAGCTTACATTTTCATTCAGAATTATACTATGTGTGAAAAGGAGAATCAAAACGTAAAAAAACATTTTATAATCTGAAAACATTTTTGAGACAAGGGTCTCCCTTTTTCTTCAAAATGTTGTAATGTTGATAGCCTACAGATACATCATTTTTAAAGTGTGTGTGATAATATTATTTAGTTAAATTACTATGTCTAATGCCAATAAAAATATTAAGTAAATATATAAACAATGGTGTGTATATTATGTATAGTTTTTTTAGCTCTGCGTTGATTTGCATTTTGAGCACTTGAATATGCCCAGTTTGGAATTAATAGTGTCTTTAATAATGATGACGTTGGTTTTCCTTTACTCCGACAGACAGCAGATGAGAATTGGAAGACGTGCATTCTAAACGAAGCAGCAAAAATAATCTACAAGGCAAGTGGTACCCTAAACAAGTCACTTGTGTACCTTGCATTGTGTCACCTTGTATATTGAAACATTGAAAACAGTGAGGTGAATTGACAGGACACTTTTCTTTTGTTCAGACACACTGAATGCACTTAATGTTCTCTGTTCTTTCGTTCTAGCTTGGCCGGTTAGAATGCCTTTGTGCATACTGGAATGTGAATGGCCCAATATTCTACAGAGGCTGCTGGGAAGAAATTGTGGTAACCTATTTGACTATTCTTGCCTTAAATCTCAACATTTACCTGTACATAGATGTATTTACAAAGCTGCTGGTATTTAGGGGAAAAATCACATGCTGTTATTACTGCTATTTTATCGTGTACAATAGCGGTGCCCCTGCTTCCGTGGGCACTATTTCTGTACCTTAACCACCATGCCAATGATAACACCATTTGAAGTCTTAAAAAGGAAGCATGATTGGAGGGCTTCTGCGTTAATAACCTCTGATGGGATTAACCGATTCACCCTAATTGGGTAATATGTGAATTTCTTGTGCTGAGAAGACGCCGGATGTCGTGTGAAGTACACGTGCCATAGAGTCATCTATAATTAATTTAACGTTTTCAAAAGCCAACCAGGATAATTATAATAGGATTTGTGCATGGTTGTTTACAAGCTCTTAATATAGCATTTCTCACAATCTTTAAATGTTTTTGGGACACCTAAATGATAGGACACCTGACTGTCCACATGAGATTTCAGTTAATTACTGAAATGTCTGACACGTGTAATGTGACAACCCTTAATTTGACTCTTTTCCTTACAAAAACTCAACTTCAGGTTGCACTTCCAATGTTATTTAGTGACTCAGTGGTTGAGTCACTTTGTTTGATTGTGCGCTAACAGGTGCATGTGATGCGTGACTCATATTTCAATTCTTAATCCAAGTCGGTGGAAAAATGACTTTTTAAAGCCGACTATTCTTCTGACGTGAATGAGAGCCGACTGCTGCGTTCTGTGAATTCTTTATCGGTACTATGTATCCCTGGACAAATATCCCTTTAATAGCAGCTAGCATCCTTCTGTGTGGAATATAGGCTGACACCACAAATATTCTAGAGGAAACGGGCTCTGGTTTCCTAGGCTTGGCCATTTGGAAGTTATATGGTTCCTGTAATGTTTATGGGCTGACCCTAAGCTGTCAGGCGTAAAGGAGGGCAGTGTGGGAGTATAATGGAGGTCGCGGGAAACGTGCTCAGACCTGCACGTACCAGGTCTTTCTGGTACCGCTGCACCTGTCCACGATTGTATAGCTGCTGCAATCAGGCTGTGTACAGAGCTGACGCCAAGCGTGACATGGTCTGCATTCAACAAACAGGCTGGAATACTTTCATATACCGTACTTCCTTTGATTTTATCTGCCTTATATAAACTATTTGGTTTTCAGCTCGTGTTACCTTATACCCTGAACTGTATAGGTAAATTCCTAATTATATCCTTGCCCCTGCAGGCATCAGTAGGGCATCCACTTTTGACTGCTTTTGAGCACAGGTGAAGTGTGGCAAAAATAATGAAACTTAACCATGATAATATTCTGCCTCTTTGTTATTCTTCCTAAATGCACAGTTTCTCTGGGTGATCTGTGGCGTCTAATAAAGGATGGTTGTAGAGCAGGGTTAGCGTGCTGTGTGTCTCAGCCTGCGTCAATGTGGCTGTGATCAGGAGGCCTGGTCGATTTCACCACAGGAAGTTATGTAATGTTGTCTTAAAGCTATAACCAGGAAGGCAAATAACCTGCGTGGGTCAGTGTGCAAAAGAGATCATGTGAGGAGGGCATGTTGGGAGGAGGGGATGGTGACGGTTGGAGAATGATGGGTGGGGGGGGGGGGTTAACTGAGCTTCCATACAAAGTATGGATCTTTGGATCCACCACTGGTTGTAGTACTAAAGATATCTGTGATGTTAATACTTTTTCCACAGTATTTGTAATATTTAGTGGAAATAAGTTTAAATAAGCTGTGTATTTTTTTGGGCCACGTCGTGAGGTTAATGAAATCTGTTAAATAGTTTACTGTTGAATTAATTAAATGATTTCAGGTACTTTGTAAGGTGTTAGAGGTAAAGAGCTGTCAAAGAGCAGGTCTGTTGGCACACTTTGCGTAGTATGCTTACTAGTTCTCATTCAGTGAAATTTGTTATATTGTTATTTTTAAACTGACGTATCTGACCTACGTTTCCCTTTATTGATCTACAGGCCAAGCTTAAGGCAGGTATCCTCACGAAAGACCAGGAGCTCAGAGACTACCAATACAGTACGTAAGCAGCTATAAGAAAGCCGATTGAAGTTGCCATGCCGATGAGGAGGTGGCGCCTCCCCAAGGGTCCCCTTTTCTCTCCATAGCAACTTGATCAGGCTAGCAGGGAAACCATGGAAATCCTGCCTTTTATCTGTCAGGTGCCTCTAGAAAGGGCTTTGCCAGTGCTGTCACTATTCGATTTCATTCAGACAGCTTGTCTCATCTTCCCAAGGGGATTGTCAAGAGTTTCACTGCATTCTAATGTGTGCTGAAACTAAAGGTATTATCATGTTTTTATCCAGTCAACTTATAGTACTTATGTAGTACTAGTGTGATTATTTATTGTTAAAGCCTACAAATAGCCAGAATGTATACACTATAGTGGGTAAAGTACCCCAGTGAAGACTGAGGCCTACTGGTCTGTGACATTTTATGGATAAACGAGACTTTTCTATAATCAACGATGCAAGAAGTAATTGGTTTTTTTTATTTCTTTCTCCAATGTAGTTTTCAAACCAATTTTTGCCTCAGCAAAAATGTGCATCAATCCCAATGCTGAGGTTGAGCTGAAATCTCCCAAAGCTGACCTTCATCTGGAGGTGCAGAACATTGCCATCGAGATGACCAAACCCCAGGTAGAAGCACCAGACATAGAATGTGGGCTTGTGATTAGATCACAACTGTCCAACTTCTCCAGTCTCGCACTTTACTCTTCTCTAACACCACTGTTCATGTAATTTGTAGCTGGGGTGGGATGATTAGAAGGGTTTCTCTTGGCTTGTCGCGAACAAGCGTCTCCTATTGGCAACATCAAGCTTGCAGTCCCATTGAGAGGGACGTTCTCCAGGTGGTCCTGAACCTCTTGTGCGGACTGTGTAGAGTAGAGTAGAGTAGAGTAGAGTAGAGTAGAGTAGAGTAGAGTAGAGTAGAGTAGAGTAGAGTAGAGTAGAGTAGAGACTGGTGACTCAAAAGCTAGGATAGGAGGAGACTAGTGTATGTGGCTGTAGGATTTGTAGTGATTGACAATTCCAAATTGAAGCGAAAAAATTGGTGATTCCAAACATTTAAAAAAATTAAGTATTCTTCTGTATTATTTTATAAATTGACAGCAGCCATCTTCTTTGCTTTTTGAACCATTCTAAAAACATGGTTAAAATAAAATGTCATCTAATTTAATGTCATTTAATCTTTTTCAGTACGTCACTATGGTAGACCTTCTTGAATCTGTTGACTGCATGGTCAAAAATGGGCCATACAGGAAATACAGACCTGACGTACCCCTGCACGGAAATGCCAAACATTGGTGAGTTAAGCCAATGGACATTGGGTAAGGTCAGCTACTGAAGTGAGTGAAGTTTGACAGCTCTGGAGCACCGAGGTACAGATTTTCCACCATAGTTGCATGGAGCTGTCCGATGGGTCCTGAGCGCAGACTGTTTCTCTCGCTAGGTGGAAGTATGGCATTGACAGTATCTTGGAGGTCCACATCAAGAGGTTCCACCGGATGTGGTCGTGGTCGCACATCAGAAAGCACAGACAGACCCTGAAGGCTTACAAAGCAGCGTACAGGGCCAAGCTCACGCAGGGCAAGCTCAAGGAGGACACGGAGAAGCAGATTCAGGTCAGTACGTCCTCGCTTTTCTGCAAAGTAAACTAACCATCACATGTGGGGACACAGCTTTACTAAACACACTAGCATTCAGTCTGAACAGCATGCACAGGAACAAGCCTTTCCTGAGTGAGGCTTACCCTAAATGTTCAGACATTCAAAAACATTTAGTTTCTCCAACTTTACACAACGGCTAACTCGAAATGTAAAATAAATGTATTTCTATTCATCGGCAGGATCTGGAAAAACTCCTCGACGTTTTTAACATCACATTAGTCCGTCAGCAAGCGCAAATGGAGGTATGTAATCTCAGTTTTAAGACGACGCTCACAAGAAGCGAAACGTATGCAAAAGCAACGCTCCACAGTGACCTCATCAGTTTTCCCGAACAAAACGAGTGAAGCGGAGCCTGTAGCGACGGTGCCCCAGGGACACCCTCCCCCCTGACGTGGCCGGCTTCTCTCTGGTTACCAGGTGATCCGCTCTGGCCAGAAGGTGGTGGGCAGGAAAGCTGCGACGCAGAAGCCGAGCGGCGGCGGCGGCTTCTTCAGTGGCTTTTTCGGGAAGAAGGACGGGAAGAAAAAAGAAGAGGAAGACTCTCAGGAGTCGGACAGTGAGTTGAACGGAGGGGGCTGCCGTGGTCCTGTGTGCCGTGCCTGAGAGAGACGGGAAAAGGCCCGTTGTTATTGTCGGTCACGCGCGGGATCGCGGCGTTCATTTGCACATTCTGATTGCATCTAAGCGTCTTTTTTTTTTTTTCTGTCCGCGAATCTGATCTGCCTTCTCTCTCACAGCAAGCATAGACGTCATAATGACCGCTGATGAAAAGGCCAAACTCTACACAGCAATTGGATACAGCGGCAGCTCACACAATCTGGCCTTGCCCAAGCAGGTGCGTGTTCCTTCTGGCCACTCCTTTGCTAATGTCAGCCGCCTGTGCGTGTCTCTGAGCAGCTGGACTCGGTTGCAGCCCCACGTGTTTACATTCCTCTTGTCTTTCAGTACGTGGCTGTGATTGTGACCTTCAAGCTGATCCGGACCTCCATCACAGTGCGAGAAGAACCAAATGTGCCTGAAATCCTCAAAGTCCAGATGGTTGACCTGAGCACCAGCATTTCACAGAGGCCAGGAGCGCAAGCCATCAAGTAAGCTGTGGCCTTGTGGTCATTGGGACCCTAAACCGAATATATGAATGGCTATTAATATGAACATTTGAATTCCCTGCCAATGTTTTTTAATTGTCTTTTAGTCATCATTGTCATAAATATCTTTGCTCTGTTATGCAGAAGGGGGGTTGTTTTTCTTCTCCGATGAAGATGTTTTAAAATAGAAGTCTTTCATCAGTGCTGGGAGGAGTCTTTGATGGTCCAAAATTGGGAAGTGGAAACTGTCAAGGCCGGTCCCTTTTCCTGTTTCCTCTTAACCAAGCACCAAAGTTTCCTCAGTTCTACTGGGGACAGACCAATAGGAATACCTGATTCATCTGTATTGACCTCGGATTCAGTGATTACACCACGTTTTTTTTCCTTTTGTTCCTGATAATCTCCTTTAATGCATCTTACTAAGGCAGATTTAAACTAACAGAACGGCCTGTCCCTAAAATGTTGGGGGGAGTACAAAGCAAGAGCCTGTTTAAGCATGTGTCTTTATAGTATTGTTTATGCATTTTCTTTATAGTATTCTTTACATGTTACCATGACACATCCTCCTAAAGCCCTTGATTGTTGGGTTTAGGTGCCGTGGTTTGGTCTACCTGGGATCGTGTGGCCCTGGCTGTGTGTAATTTCTTGCTATTGCAGCCCTGCGACCCAATTTAGTGGGGCCCTGCCAGTGCCGTGCGAGAAGCGGAGGTAGCCTCATGTACCGGGGTACTCTGACTGTCTTCCAGGGTGGAGGCCAAGCTGGAGCACTGGTACGTGACGGGGTTGAAGCAGCAGGGTGCCGTGCCCTCCCTCATCGCCTCCGTCGGGGACTCGGCCTCCTCCCTGCTCAGCATCCTGTTCGAAATAAACCCGGAGTGCAGCAGCGCCGACCAGCTCCTGAGGGTCCAGTCCCAGCCCGTGGAGATCATCTATGATGCTGTAAATGAATCCTCTGTTAAATTGTCTATGTGTTTTCCCTTGTATTTCTCATGCAATTACAATTCTACAATGCAACTACAATGTTCTCATACTCCTGTTTTTCTGATGAGTTTAAACTGCTGCTTTGTTTTTGTTTACAGATGACGGTGAACAGCATGGCTGAATTCTTTAAGACTGGCAAAGGGGTGGACCTTGAAGTGCTGACGTCCGCCACTCTGATGAAGCTGGAGGAGATCAAAGAGAAGACAGCTTCAGGTACTGTATGTTGTAGCGTAATCTCTCTGAACAGACAAACACAACTTTTACATCATGCTGTAAAGAACCATTTTCCCATTATAATTCCAATTCTCAATCCCTAGGTCTTTCACATATAATTGAGACACGCAAGATCCTCGATCTCAGGATTGATCTGAAACCCTCCTACCTGCTGGTGCCCAAGGATGGTTTCTATGATGGAAAATCAGATCTGATGATATTAGACTTTGGCAGCTTGCAAGTGAGTGTGTAAACCTGTAATTGCATGGTTTATGGTACATGTGTCTGTATGGGCAAAACCCTTAATACGTTGCAATCTGCAGCTGATTAGTGTGGACCAGGGAGGTCATCAGCACATGTCCACTAGCTTCTCCTCCCTGGAAGAGATCATGGACAGAGCATACGAGAGATACTCTCTGGAGCTCCGAAGTGTTCAAGTTCTCTACAGCAAGTCAGGTGGGTTAGAACTAATCTTACTCGTATGTTTAAAGTTCAATGTGATGTTCCCCTGTTGGATTTGGTTAGGTGATAATGAAATTGCTGTCATCATAGCAACTCATGTATGAGTGTACGTGTCAAAATAGTTAACGGGTGGTCTTGTCTTTTCTATGAAGGAGAGACTTGGAAAAATGCTCGTTTGCAGGGTTCCTCCAACCAGCACATCCTTCAGCCAATGGACTTCAAGGTACAGCTGGCCAAGTCCATGGTGGACAAAGATGCCAGAATGGCCCGGTAAGAGCCAGTTGGGCTGACTACATTCATATTAAAAGCTGTGGACTCACACGTATCATTATAACTGTATGGCGCCCCGCTTTTCATATGACTAAACACCATCACAAACTCAGAAGTCCAATGATTCTAATCACCATGCTGCTCGCTTTATAGATTCAAAGTGTCCGGCGAGCTCCCCTTGCTTCACGTGAAGATGTCAGACCAGAAAATACAGGGTGTTTTGGATCTAGTAAACAGCATCCAACTCCCTCAGAACACCTCCACCCCTACCACCCCAACCAAAAAGGTCAGTCCACCATTTAAATCATCTGCTTTTTAATGCTTTTTTAAAGGTTTAATGTTTCATTAAAGTAATGCAAAAAGAAGCCCTTTTACTTCAGAACACTCCAGTGCTTCAGAGAGCGACAGGGAAAAACAAATGGCCTCGACAGAAGTGGAAGTAGCGGGATGGTCTTCCTGTATATATACATGTTGAATACCCATGCTAAAAATATATGGGCAAGTTGCAGCGTCCTACTTTACAGTTTATGGTCATTTAGGTAATGCAAATGAGGAGCACTGGGACATGTCTCATTGCTTTGGAAATGAAGCTTCACCGCTTCTGAATTAGCACGGAGCGATTTAATGGCATGAATTCAGTTAGCTTGAGAAAAATCCATTGTAAGTTAATAAAACTTGCTTTTACAATGGGTTCACAACTTGAAGAGGAGTACTCTTTTTGGTCTTTTGAATTTATTAGAAATAATTATAGTGCCATTCATATTTATTCATACTCTTGTTAAATGTAACCAAAAACATGACTCAATAAGGAAATGATTGTGGGATGTTTTGCATTTGTTGCTGGAAATAATTGGCTTCTTTTATATCACAAAAATATGTAGACATTGAGATTTTAGTGGCTGTTTTTTTTTTAATACCACGACATTCTGTGGAAAACAAATTATGTAAAGCTTATTTTGAATTTATCTGAGCTAACAAACATTTTCCTTCCGTTGCAAGCATGTGTTTGGTTACGTTTAAGAAGGGTGTGAATAAATCCGGAGTATGCTGTATGTGCCGTCATGAAGCTTCCGTGACGAAGCTGTTACTTTTAGTCTCTCCCTGAAAGTACTTTGGTGACCGCTCTGATGCTTCATCTCTGCTATTGATTTGTTTTCCTGGGGGGGCTGAAAAATACCCAAAGTTATACAAGGTTTTAAATATTTTCTCTTACTGCCAACTTTGACAGTGGACTCTGTTCTTCCTAGACTCTAGCTAGTGCATTAGCGGATTCCAGGCCACGGGTGCTAAGCTTAGGCCCCACGGCACTCATTGATGCCATAGATACAGGTTGGTTGTTTCTGTCTATCTGTCTATCTGTCTATCTGTGTCTGTCTGTCTGTCTGTCTGTCTGTCTGTCTGTCTCTCTCTCTCTCTCTCTCTCTCTCTCTCTCTCTCTCTCTCTCTCTCTCTAAATATAATATGTCCATGCGTTTGTACATAAGGAGGCAGGTATGAGTTGTTGATAGAGCAATAGCTACCCCTGCAGGAGAGATGTTTTTTTACACTCTCGTGCCAGCCCTCAGATGCTGCAAAACACTTCTAAAGTATGTTATTTCTCCAAGCAAAAAGAGCTATATTTATCCCTATTCATGACCAGATAGCGCCATTCAGATTTCCCATATGAACTGCAATTGGGAAAAGGTTAGTAAATTGCAGAGCGGTAGTTAAAGTGAAATTTCACTACTTATAACTGAGTATGAGCAATCTTTTTTGAATGTCTTATTTCCTAGCTTAGTTTTTCACCTCCCCGGTTTGTCACACATTAAAAAGGAGTGTGTCTTTGTTTGAGATTGGTGTGTGGCTTTTCTTTCAGTTTCTGATGAAGATTTCAGTGAAAAGTCAGTGGGTGAAGATATTCAAAGCCCCCTATTTGAGGAGCTGACAGACCTGGAATTCAAGTTTGAACTCAAAGAGGTGCACCATGCTTTTATGTATTACAGACAAGATAAATCCTCGGTAGATTGATTGGGTCCCTAGCACCCAATAGTATGTTAGTGCCCACATACTATTTGTATGTAATTTTGGAGAACACTGCCCTCATCTTAAAGGTTTAATTTCATGGTTGTACGGAAAATAAACAAGGTTTGATTAAATCTTATATTGGGCCATGCAATTGTGGACGTAGTTAATTATAGCTCCTCTTTACCAGGTTGTGATGGAGCTGACGAGGCAGGCCGATCAGGAGAACACTGTGCTAGCCCTCCATATATCCCAGCTTGGAGCTCAAGGAAAAATGAGAAGCTACGATCTGACCATCACATCCTACCTGAGGAAAATCAGCCTGGATTACTGTGAAGGTCAAGGTCGGCCTTATTGAGTTTTAGGTCTTATGTACTTTATCAAAAGAGTATACGTGTATGTGTGACTGTAGAAACTTGGATTATGAATTCACTTTGTTGCAAGCTGAAAATAAAATCGGTAACAAAGCAATAACTGTTTTTTTGTTTGACCAATGCAGTGCTAAATTATCCTCACCACCACTGCACCTGTCTTCAAAATGTTTAAAATATTTTTGGAAATTCGCATGATGTTTAAAAAAAATCTGTCAACACTGGAGCCTCCTGAAAACACAATGTTCTGAGCACCGGATTGAAGCTGTGTTTGTCCTTCCATTGTGGGGCTGTTAATAGAGCTTTTTTTAATGAATCTCTCAGGCTGTAGCCCGTTATCCTCCTCGCATCATGGGGAAGCCCACTGTTTCTGTTAGATCTGTCTAGCCTCACCGGCGTTGTGCTGTTTGTTTCAGACCTCCAAAACCAGCCCCTCCATTTAATCAGCTCTTCAGATAAACACGGGTCAGATCTGCTGAAAGTGGAATACATCAAAGTAAGTGTCCCTCGTGCCTAGCCAAGCCTTGGCCCAAAAAAAGTCTGCGTTGTGTTAAAATTTCACCTGAGTAATGTTTTGTATCGCCAACGTAGGCCTTATCTTCAAAAGTCATTCATAGACGAATGTGAATCATCAGTCAATTCCTTTTTATATGCCATGTGAGGTAAACACGCAAAGCACTTTACTAAATGTATTTCTGTATTGGGCCTTAACTGCATATTTCTTTTTGTAGGCTGACACGAGCGGGCCCAATTTCCTTACAGTTTTCGATAACACTGAGCAAACACTGAAGGTAGGGGCCGGTTTTATGTTTTACCCTAGTAACCAGGACAACCGCTGATGTTTGCTGGGGTTTGATTGCCGTGTAATGTTTCTGGTGACACATTTCTCCACTACGTCTGTTTGTATAGTTGGCATGCTGTGCTTTATAGTAGCCGTGTTCGTGATAACGGCTTCCGCGAGGCTTGGGATAAAATATTCCCCCCTGGCAGAATCCGGATTTATCTAGTTTGGGTTCTCTTAATTGGCATTTTGATGATCATAGGAATCGCCGGTTGTTTGACAACAGTAAAAGTTCTCTAGTGTGAGGGCAGTCACCTTGGAGGTAATTTTGAAACGACAGAAACGTGTCGTTAAGATAAGGTGGTATTTTAAACCACCATAACAAGGTCAGGTGGGGAGTAAATTAGTCACTATTATAGTGAAACTTTGGTGAAGGATTTGCATATGAAGTAAATTATGCCTGAAATACACAGAAGCTTATATATTTCATAATTAAATTGAGCTTATTTTTATCACTCTTTTTTTTAAATTAATGTGACCTGCTACTCTGAACTGTTACTTTTATGCCGGACTTTGCTTGTCCTGGTTCGAGCCAGGGAGGCTGTTGCCACGTTTGGTCTTGTGGTCCGTCATGTATAATCAGTATCACTGAATAAGATTATCTCCCAGACTACAGAAACCTTTTATTGCGTCTGCCTATACTAAATGGATACTGTGTTTGTGCCGTTTTTAAGCTCATGTTTTCAATAAGTGATAAGTTCCTGGAATACCATATGGCTTTTAAGTGCAGCTTAGTGCCTGCCTGGATTCTGAAGAGAATGAATCATCGGGGCACTATTCCCCAGCTCATCATGCAGCCCCCAAACTGAAATATAATCGGCCAATTCATCGATCGGCTCCATCTGTTCCTTCATTAGAAATGCACAGAGCACTACTGTAGTGAGCACGTCCTAGTGTAAGGGTTATGAAACATGGCAGATGCGTTTCCAACCATCAGCTGTGACTCATTTATTCTATATAATATGTATGGTGCTATGAAACAGAAATTAAAGAGGCAGGCCAAATGGAATATATCTTACTTTGGTGATGCCTTTGCAGTACAATGATCTTTGCTACCAAATTATATAGAACTATAAGGGCTGACTACTCAATTGTACTTACAATTCATCCATCTTACGTAGAATTATCTAAAATGTTTTAAGAATTTCAGCTTAGTTTGAATTGGATCTCAGTATTTCAAACTTCTGTAACGCTATAAAGTTAACATGCTGATGGGTTATTTCACATTTCTTCGGTTGTTTCTGATAAAGAATATGTAAACCTTTCGGATCGGGTGTCAGTAAGTTCTCCTGATGTGCTGCTGGTTTTGGTATCTGTAGAAAATATTAACATGTTTTTCCCCACCTCCCAACTTTTGAAGTCAAGAACACTAATCACCTCACCACTGGTTTCAAATAACAACAGAAGAAGAAAAATGAAATTTCCAATGTAACACCCAACTGCAGCATCTGGGACCAACCATTGCTTTGTGTTTTCAACCTAGGTGGAATTTTCTTCCCTGGACTTTCTGCTCCACACCAGAGCGTTGCTCTCCACCATCAACTACCTCAATGCCGCTGTGCCCAAAGACCTGACCACATCCAGGGAGACCACAAAGCAAGCAGAGAAGGATGTGGCTGGCAGGACAGGTGAAGCCCCCTGCCTTCCACTCCGTGTTTCACATCGTTGTTCAAGTTAGATGGGACCGATGAGATGAGATAAGACTAGCAGGTTCACTTAACACACTGGGACACATGCAACGTACTGTGCAGTACCCTGCAAAAGCATTCACCCTCTATTAGCGATGCCCCATTTTGTTGAACACACATCAGTCCTCTAGGCAGTGTCTGGATGCTATGATGCACCTTCCACTTCTAAATGGTTGACTTGAGGGCCAAATAGTGTATTCGGTCTTCCCTTTCTACAACTGTATTCCTGAGTTGTTTCGAAAACGAAATAAACAACTCGCTTTTCATGGTTGAATCTTCCTGAGCGAGGCACCTTACAGAGGTGTTCAGTCAAAATATTATATTCTTATATTAATCATGGATCATCACCTGTTAACAGTGATTGATGACAAAGGGTTAATTAGGTAACATGCTAGGTAACTCAGAGAAGATCTAACAAAGACGCTTTTACACTTGGACCAGTGTTCTAACACTGTGTTATACAAATTTCAGATTTTTAACTGACTTGGGCTGCAGACTGAACTCCACATGTTTTGGGTGACCATTTCATTGATATTTACAAGATTTACATTTTCATTTAATAACTATTAGTTTTTTGAATGCAGTTCAATTATAATTATCAGCACACATATCATATAATGAAATATTAAGTGTTTATAGACAAGTTAACAGATGTAGTTAACAGCATAGATAATAATTAAAACCTGATTTCCAGCAGATGACTGGTATTGTATGTATTCTAAAAAGCTTTTGTGAACCAATATTACAACTAACTGTAATTTGTCAACATAATTTTTAAACCTGAACTAATTTCATTTTCATAGCAGAGCGGTGCAATGCAGGTATGTCAGTTTTGAAAAATGTAAATTCCCATTTAAAAGTGTCATGATTGCAAGGAGGTGGACATTTTTACAAGGGCGCCCGCAAATCCAGTCTTTCATTCCTCCTGGCTGCAGTGTCCAAGGTCTCCAAAGACAAGAATGTCTTTCACTTCAAGCTGTTCGCCATGCTGGGTTCTTTCCGAGTGTTGGTCTGCGATGACCAGCGCAGCATCGCGGACATCCGGGTCCAGGGTAAGCAGCGCAGCGCCTGAGAATGGTGCCCCCTCGTACGGGCCGTGTCCTCCTGGGACGGAGCGCGGACCCCTGCCTGCAGTGAATTACTGAGCGGCTCTCTTTTTGCCCAGGCATCGATGCATCGGTCTTGGTCCAGGCTAAGGAGACGGAGGTCTTCGCCCGGCTGAGGGACATAGTAGTGACGGACGTGGACCCTAAAACCATTCACAAGAAGGTAATGCAGCAAGTGGTTTGGCTGGGCTTGTCTTGTCTTTCATGTTGACGTCTCTGCTTGCCAGTAATAAATCGGCTTTTGTGTTGGTGGACTTTCTCAAGGCCTAAACGTTGGAATATGTTATTAGTTTACATATTCATCCGCTGTTCAGTTTTTCTAATATGTTGCAACATGTTCTCCTTTGAAGGAGAAGGGCACGCTACTAGTTTATACTGTAGACCTCAAAGACACGGGCCTTTAGGCTTTTGCCTTCAGGTCGCCCCTGTAGACATGACGTAACTCACCAAAGTGGATCAATTAAATGTCATTTCTTAGAGGGGCCACTCCAGACAGTTGTTATTATTAACACTGATCTTTTAAAGGACTACAACCATTGACTCATAGCACTGATTCACTCCAATCTGTCTGTTCACGTTTTTAATCTTGGCTTATTCCTGTGTGTTTATCATAGGCTGTGTCCATCGTTGGAGAAGAAGTGTTCAGCTTCAAGATGTCGCTGTACCCCAGTGCCACTGAGGGGGAGGGCTACACAGACACCTCCAAGTTTGATGGGGAGGTGACTCTCAGACTGGGCTGCATTCAGATCATCTATCTGCACAAGTTCCTCATGTCCCTCCTGGTGAGATCCTCGTCGAAGTCCACATTGTACTGAAGGGAAGTAAAGGCCCTTATATAAAGGTCACACAGAGATGGACAGAAAACACATCTGCCAATCATTCCTAATTCCAGTTCTTTATTGTTATTTTGCTGTTTATTTGACACCCTTATCCGGGGCGATTTGCAAGTCACATCTTACAGTTTTACACTTTACCCATTTATACATTTATACGATACTGGAGAAATTCATATGCAAATGCTATGTACCTGCTAGTTTACAGCAGTGTGGAGATTTGAGCAATTTTCTGGTTACCAGACTAAAGTCTTAAGAACCAGGCCACACTGCTGCCATACATAACAGATTCATATTTAGACTCAATAACGGTCGAACATAAATTTTGTTCTATTTATGACTTTTGTAACTTTAGATTTTTCAGTTTTCTTTGGAGAAATCTGTATAATTTAGGTAGATGAAATGTATCAGGCACGATTCTTGCTATTCAGATTGATATTGTGCAAGGGTTATGTTAATTTGCAATCATCACTGCTTCTGATGAGCATCGACACAGGCTGTCTGCAAAGGTACTGTGACATTCTGGAAGTGAACTAAAGAGTTCCAAAAGGCCTTGAAAAAAGCGAGAACAGGATTTACAGTCTGTATAACACCGAATAGGGCCTTCACACTGTGTCTTCCTTTTCCAGTTACATACGCTTTCAATTTCTGTTTTTCTTCCTAAAGCTTTCTTCTTCTTTGCAGGACTCTTTTAGCTATCGGTATACATCGCCTGATGAGGTACAGGCTATTGGCATGCAACGCTGAAAAACCTTTAATCTTTGCCTTGCAGCTTCACACAAAAACGCCACCACTGTATTCATTTCTCCTGTGGATCTTATCAACATGGGCACATTTACTTCACACAGATTCCAGCTTTATATCGAGAAGCCCTCAATTCTGTTTTCACTAGTCAAAACTCTTCTGTTAACACCCACAGAACAGTGCCTGTAAAAAGCTAGTTCTGTATGGGTAAACAGTGACCTGTCGGTAATCACAATACAGTGGGGAAAATGGAGGTATAATAATGCAGTCCCATCCTTCCTTTTGTCCGTTAAAATGGTTTAATTTGCTGCTGTCAGGCGATGAGCGCTCAACTGACAGCACTGTGGGAGGCTAACGTTGCGCTAATTGGTACTCCCATGTAAACAATGACTAACAGACCCATCTTCAATTCCATTGCCATGCTCTAACCAGACGTTGGTTCATGTTACTTTACTTGTGATGCGATTTACATCTAACAATATTAATTATTGTGAATTTTGTTCATTCATATTTGAGTGTATTAATAGTTAAAATAATAATTAAAATGCTGCACAGCAATAAAAACCAGAAATAAAACCGAAATGGCTTTTTAATACAAAGCCCTCATTGATACAGTTCAGTATGAAATGGGGAGGTTTGTATTACCATAATTGCATGTCCATATATTATTGCTCTTGTAATCTGGATGGCATCAACCACTCTGAGTACTGGAATGTTCCATTTTAGCATGAAAAGAATGATTTTCATGAACAATATGGAAAAGAAAATGAAGCAACTTGCCACCTGTGCTTAATCTTGTGGTATTTGACATTATGGTCTCTGCACTTGTACCATTCGCACTTGTACCATTGTATGCAGTTTAATAATGACCTAATAAACGTGACAACACACAGAACCCCTTTACAAATTTGCACGGGCTTTTTGCAAATTTGACTGGAGAGACAAGCACTAGCCTACCTAAACTCTTGCATGGCTTTCCTACTAAGCACCATAGGTGAAAGTCTAACTGGCCCTATTTCCTCCGTAGGTGCACAATGTCGGTGCACACACCCACCACAAGCTTTTTATTTTTACTCCAGAAATTTGTAGACAACTTCCAGACGGCCAAAGAGGCCCTGAGTGCAGCCACCGCTCAGGCCGCAGAGAAAGCAGCCTCCAGTGTGAGGGACTTTGCCCAGAAGAGCTTCCGCCTCTCCATGGACATCCGGCTGAAGGCCCCTGTGATCATCATCCCACAGTCGTCTGTGTCCCAAAATGCCTTTGTGGTCGACTTGGGTCTGATTACAGTGGGGAACCGCTTTCGTCTGTTGCCAGCGGAGGGATTCCCTCTCCCGGCTGTCATTGATGAAATGGATGTCAAGCTTACCCAGCTCAAGCTATCCAGGTAATCCAGACTTGAATCAAAGGACTGCTTTTTTTGGTGAATCTCTCAAAGTAAAATGTTATGCAGAGATTCATCTTGTCATTCTAATATTTCTTTATGTTTTCAGAACACGTGTTTGTGTAAGCTTTTCAGCTGTGCTTTTTATTTATTTATTTAGGACCATCCTAAATGGTAGCACCTCTCAATCTGATATTGAGGTCCTGCAGCCAATAAATCTAGACCTGTCCATCAGTCGGAATCTGGCCGCTTCCTGGTTTACCAAGATTCCGGAAGTAGAGGTCCGGGGCGTACTGATGTCCCTGAATGTAGGTTACCTGCTTGGAATGTGGGAACTGCATTGGGTTGAACATTTACTTAAATTTTTCACTTATTGAACATACTTACTCATTGTTGAGTATTTCGTAATTCGCCCATTTGATTCACAACACAATACAGTGTAACGTATCTCCAAGTTTATTTTGGTCACAGAGAATAGCTGCAACAGAACTTGCCATGTATAAATTAATTGACTTTTATAAGAATGATAGACTAACATTTGTATTGCTTTAATGTAATTCCGTATTACTCTAGATGTCTTTGGGTCAAGAAGACTTTGGTGTTCTGATGAAGATCGTTGTTGAAAACCTTGGGGAAGGCAGCCAGGAGCAAACTGATGATGTGAGAATATCGGAAACCAAAGGTGAGTTAGGATAAATGCAAAGTACAACTAAACACATGCAAATCCCACATTTAGATAAAGTGTTAATTGCCACGATTAGCTAGTTATGGCTTTGTAGATGTTTGGGATGAAGAGGTTTGAATTCTCTGCAAATGTGCTGGATTTGATTTGGGAATGTTGTACACAGTAAAAGACAAAGAGGGAGACATTGAACAACAGAGATCAGTGACATCTTCAGCAATGGTGGCGGCAAACCAGCCAGTGACTGTCAATGGAGCAGTCAGTGAAAACATTGTCAGTGTGCTCCTCAACTTCGAAATCCAAGAGGTAATTTCTGCGTTTTCTCCCCCGGGGTACACAAGGGTGCCATACCACTATATTGCGACATATGTATATTACAGCCAGTGATTACATATCCAGGTACAATCATTGGCTTCCCTCTGTGTCTGCCCTAGGTGGTGCTGAAGCTGAAAAAGCCCAAGAACCAGACTGAATGTCCATTTCTGGTGCTTCATGTTGACCATGTTGGAATAGACACCAGCGTGCGGAAGTATGAATTGTGTGCCACCACGTACATTAAGAAGATCACAATGAAGTGCCTTGAGTTTTCAGGTCTGTGTGTTGTTTAACAGCTTTTTTGGGTCCTACACAGTGGACAGTCTTTGCTATAGTCACGTTTGACTGACTATTTGATTCATCTAATGGGTTCATCTTTGGACATTTACAAGTTGTTTATGAACAGCATTGTGCTAATTGTCTTATTGTAAAATATGTAATGGCTATATAAATAAATATGGTTTTATTAGCAGTGATACCAGTACAATTAAAGTTCAGATCAGGTTATCTTGTAATTCTCAAATGTGAATGTTCTTTTCTTCTCTTCAGATTTCAATGGTGAACCTCTGAGTATAATCAGTTCCTCTGTCGAGTCTGGTGGAGAGCTCCTTAAAGTAGAATATTGCAAAGTAGGTTTTATTTCGTTGGTATAACATTTGTTTTAGTTTTTTAAAGGAATGGTAATTAATTATATTAACCCAAACTAAGTACATGACCTTAGCTGTATTATGTTCCTCGTTCAGGCTTATCAAAAACAAACTATCCAGAAAAAAAGGGACCGTATTAAATAGGAATTATAAACCGGAAGTGCCAGTAAATTAGCTACTTCTCCCGAGTGTTGGTTTTGCTGGGAAAACAGATCCACACATTAATCTGCTGGCTCTTTCAAATCTTCTAGCTGTTTAAAGGAAACCAAGGCCTGATACTCTTTAGCTGCTGTTAGCTGCTGCTACCATCTGTCCCCCCCCCAATGCTTCTTGGTCTCGTTAGGCACGGTGGAGGCTAAAGGGGTTATTCAAGATTGCTTGTCATAATCTAATAATCCTAAATGAAGATTTTTATCTTTTTATGGTGTCCGATTTCAAAGAGGAGCTCCTTAACCGAGTTTCCTCTTGTTGTGACAATGGTCACGCAATCAGGATGTGAGAATCAAATGACAAGAAAACAAGTGACAACCTCTCGGTGGTAATTTAAGCTCTTGCACGCTCCCTTTAAATGAATGAATAGAGGGTAAAGTAAGGGGGCAAAAATACGATCCTTTTTTCGAGATTACTGCAGCTCATTTGTTCTGCACTGGAACACAACAACACAGGCTGTGTCAGTCGGGATAGTGTTGTGTTCTTTTTAGAGATTGGGCAAAGTTCATTGTGTTCTGTGTCTAATAGGGGATGTGACGTCACCGCCTAAAAGTAAGATTAGAACGTGGTTAGTCTCTGGTGCCTTCACTTCGGTTCTCCTTGGGTGTAATCAGTTGACTTGAGGAGATTTGTGCCTGTTGCTGTGAAATTGTCCTGGTTTGATTCCCACTCTTTGTCTCTCCATAGGCTGACAGAAATGCCCCAGACTTTTCCACTGTTCATAAAAGCACTGAGCAGCAGATAGATGTAAGTGAAACCCGGCAGAAACACTCATTGGTGTTGTTTATTTCTCACCTTTTTTATGAATATACTCCAATGGTCAGTGGTGATTTTTAGGTTTTATGCCCACCTTTATATCTGTTACTTCATTAAAGAGAGCTTGTGTTTGTGTTTGTGTGTCTGTGTCTATGTTGTTGATATTTGCCATTTTTTAAAGCTGCTACTGTTTTTGTGTGGATTTTTAGAAACATTAACTTTAGCTTGGCAGATTTTTCACATTGAATCATGATTACTTCCATAAATACTCTTAACTATTAATTCTTGCAAATTGCCCTGACAGAATCTTCTCAATAAAGTATTTTCTGGTGTAAGTTCATTTTTGGAAGTTATTTTAAATAAGCATTCAGTCACGGGAGTCATTGACATCCTGTATTCATATGCTACCATTTCAGCTAGTATGTCTCGTTCTCATAATATTGCTGTGACATTACAGCGACGTTACTCATTAGCTGGGCTATTCTGCGTTAATAATGTAAACTCATTTATCAGTTTTCTGCTGCGAAATGTCACACATTTACTGATTTCAGTAAGCTTTGGTATATTTCTGTTGACTTTTGCACTGAAACTGATTGCGGTTCTCAATCCTTTTAAACAGGTGCACAGTACCCATCTCCAGTGCATGTAAATAAAAAGCAGCGTGCTCGCGAATAGCACGTTGCAGACTCCACATGTTCACGGTTTATTCTAATGAGCAGTCCTAGAATAGAGTAGTAGGTGCGCTGCTTGGATTCACATCAAGTGAATCAAGGCACGTCTAGACCGAATGCCAATGTTTATATGCAGATAATGGCATCTCTGCAACGTGAAAGGCCCTAGGTACACTCAGATTTTTTCCTTTTTGATATGCTGAGCTAGTGACACCTTTCCCTGACTGGAGGAGCAATGTGTTTTCCTCAGCAGTTTGCTTAAAAAGTCAGGCCGCGTTTCGTTTCCACTGAAGCCCTCTGTGCACTGTTCAGACGTGTCTATAAAGAGCTGTGCAGCTTCTCTCCCTCTGAGCCCCCAGACAGCCCATGTAAGGGGGTGAGGCCACTGTCTGCCGTAATGAAACCTGTCCTGGTTTCCCTTTGCACAGGTGACCTTCACATCTCTTGACCTGATGCTGCACACCGAGGCGCTTCTCTCCACCATTAATTTCCTGACGGCCGCCCTGTCCTTCAGCAGCATGGCGTCGCCAGAGAGAGAGCAGAGGCTGAAGGCGGAGGACAGCTGGGCTCTGGCAGCCAAGACGGGTAAACTCTTACACACCCTCCCATCCTCACTGCCAGACTCTGTCAGGTGTATATCTCACATCTCCATAACGGG
>JAOVYW010005799.1:0-11984 GCA_025775045.1 Hiodon tergisus
ATATTTTTTTTTATATATATATATATATATATATATATGGACAAAAGTGTAGAGCGAGAGAGAGAGAGAGAGATACAACCTTCATTAGGAGAGGTCTGGTTTGCACAAAAAGAGACATAGGCAGAACACTCACGGCCAGGAGTTGGGTGATAGCGTCAGGCTGGGCCCGAGCCACGCTGCTGTAGCAGGGCCACACGATCCGCCTCCTGCTGCTGCCTTCCACCTCGGGGCCCTCCGGCCTACCTGCTGCCATTCTCCAGTCATAGGAGGGCCCTGTGGACAAGGTCTCCCCTGTGAAGTACTCCCACTTGGTCAGACTGGCGATGCCAATGCTGGGCTTGAGCACCAGCTGATGACAGGCAGAAAACATACAGTCCTTAGGAGTGTGAACCAGAAACACTGCACCGCGCGCGGTTTGTTAAAGATCACCATTTATCTGAAGCAAATTAAACCGGCTTGTGAGTTCATCTGAAATAATGACCGAAGGAATCGGGAGGCCCATCCGCTCAGGCAAACCACGTACTTCCGACTCAGACGGGCCGTACAAATAGTTGAAGAATAGGGGAGATCTTCTGTGCATCCTGTTGATGTACTCCCAGATGCAGATCCCTCTTTTGGCTTGCTTGTCTCTCTTGTCCTCAAACAATGTCCCTGGTGAAGAGAGGAGCAGCTTTTGAGCGGCAACAGACTGGAAACCCACCACTAGTGAAACGGCTGAACCAATCCTGGTCCTTGACGCCTTGACCAATATTGCGTACTCCTGCTAAATATCTGTAAATCAGCTATGTGCATGCAACAATACTGTAGTGAGACAATTTAGTCGTTAGTCTAAGGACTGACCATGCTCAAGGCGCTCGTAGTCCGAGTCCAGGAGAAAGTTCTTGTAGCGGTTTGAGACGTAGTGGTAGGCCAAGAACTTCAAGTAATTCTGGTTGAACTCAAACTCCAAGGGGAACTGATTGTGTACCTAGAAGTAGGCAACAGATCACACATTAACCATTTGGTTTGGTACACACCATGACCTAACTCAGGGCACGGTTGCTAAACTCTGATGGCATCATAACTCCAAAGATGGATTCTTGTTTTCGTGACTGGGCCAACTAGCCTACCAGGCCCTTCCCAATCAATCATTCCATTACTCACAGTGCAGGATCTCAGTCGTGCAAAGTCATCACTGTCAGCCTTCCTGGTTTCAAAAGACACATCTAAACTATGCCTTGATGGCAGCATGTTGGACATGAACTGGGCGACACAGGAGAGAGGGAATATACAGCAGATGTAGTGGAGTTGGTGCGATTCCACCTCCCTCCATTCCCGTGGAGTCGGTGCGATTCCACCTCCCTCCATTCCCGTGGAGTCGGTGCGATTCCACCTTCCTCCATCCCTGTGGAGTCGGTGCGATTCCACCTCCCTCCATTCCCGTGGAGTCGGTGCGATTCCACCTCCCTCCATTCCCGTGGAGTCGGTGCGATTCCACCTTCCTCCATCCCTGTGGAGTCGGTGGGACTCCAACTCCCTCAATCCCTGTGGAGTCGGTGGGACTCCACCTCCCTCAATCCCCGTGGAGTCGGTGCGATTCTACCTCTCTCCACCCCTGTGGAGAAAGTGCTTTCATACCATTAACGGGGCCGGTTCTCCGGTTCGTTTGCATGATTTGAGTTGAAAGACCATCTGGGTAACAGTAAATCACTATCAAGCAGTGTGTAACACAGAGGTCAAATATGTGCCTTTTAGACCCGATTTCTGTTTTCTGTCAGAAATTCATATTTGACATATCTTAGATTCCAGTGCTCAGTTTGTCAAATTTTATGTCTTTTCTCATCTGTGACACCATTAAAAAGTTATCATCATGCCAGAAACCAGAAGCCAGTAACATTATAACAGCCAAGTCACATGACCACACTGTAGTCCCACAATGCACTGCTGTTTATGGTGAATAGGCAATGTGTTTTTGTCACCAAACAAAATCTTAACCGCCTCAGCTCCGCTGTTACATAGAAGAGGAGCAGAAAACACATCCAATTGAGTTGAGGTGCAGACTTTTTAAGTAATTACATTTAAAACAAAGAGTAGCCACAGTCCTCATTATTATTTTTGTGCTAAACCAACCAAATGTTTCCAAAAGTTGCCAAATGGAATTTATTGAAATAACTTTATGCTTCATGTAAATTAATGTTTAATTCCAGAAAGTTTTGTAAACGTTTTTGCACCCCCTCACGTAGGACGAGCCTATGCTGGCAGTGACCGCTTTGATTTTGATTAACAGGGTGTGTGCGAGTGCTTACCTGGTGCACACAGTCCAGAAACTGCAGGAAGACCGGAGTGAAGCCACTGCCCTGGCTGCCTGGCGTCAGGCAGCCACGCTGGCTGAACTTGTGGCCGAAGGACAGCCACTCTTTCTCCACCAGCACCTGGAAGCCCTCCAAGGTCCGGTAGAAGGGGTCGCTGAGCAGCTGAACCAGAGACACCACCTGGAGGAAGAAGACCAGATCACTGCAAACAAAGGTGTGCAACAGGTATGCTGGGTCCCCTGACAGACAGACCAGCAGATGTCGCTGTTGCACCCCCATCCCTCGCCAGTGACGCCTCCTCCAGCTCTGCTACAAATTGATGAACCAAGCAACTCCAGCAATGGGGCAATGGGGGATAACGTTGGGACTGCTGCCACAGCCTTCTGCAGCACACTGGTACTTCACTTAAAATGAATGTAATCATATATTAATGCTTGTGAAATCTTCCCTCTGCCCACAAGGGACATGTACCTGAGTAGTGAAATCCCAGCCATCCTCCAGACTCAGCAGGGCTGAGGATCCACTGTCCAGGAGCTCCACCACCACCACAGCCAACTGAAGGATCTTGTGGAGCTATGGGGGTCAGTCACAGATGGAATAATTAGCACCGTCGCTCTACTGTCTACTAGGCAGAGGAGCTGGGCATTAGGCGGAGACATGGGGTATGAGGGCTGAGGTATGAGCCCTGAGAGTGTGGAACAAGACTGAGGAATGGGACACTAGGCTCAGACCTGAGGCATGAGGGCTGAGGGCTGAGGTATGAGGCGTAGCACAAGGTTGACAAGTGGGGCACTAGGCTGAAACCTGAGGTATGAGGGCTGAGGTAAGAGGCATGAGAGTGTGGCACAAGGCTGAGGAGAGGGGCATGAGGCTGAGGTAAGAGGCATGAGGGCTGAGGTAAGAGGCATGAGGTACAAGGCAGAGGCATCAGAAAAAGGCATGAAAGTCACCTGAAGGATCCATTCGGACTCCTCCAGCGCCTTAAGGAAAGTGTCTGAGACATCTGAGGGGGCGGAGCTAGGCACACACGCCCGCAGGAGTTTCTTGAAGGCGCCTCTCACTTGCCGAGCGTCTGGGAAGTCGACCGGCACCAGCTCGCAGTTAATGGCCACGTCTAGCTTCAGTCCCTAACACCAGGAGAAGACGAGGACACTGCCATCACCTGTGGTCAATACTCCAGCCCGTTTCCGCAGCTAGCAGTTCAACATCCTTACTAATTCTAATGTACATAGCCATTGATGGCGCGTGCATTTCCTTTTCACTGGTCTCTGCACTATGTTATCTTCGAATGGTCACCACAGTCAGGTTCATTTTAAGACTGCTTCACTGAAAATGATATGATTTTCAAGCTGGGCACATAATCCTAAATTTAAACCAGGTTTATTCCGCCCAGCTTCATTTGTTTCTCTGGGACTGATTCATTCAAAGTTGAAAAAAAACAAACTCTGGCATGCTCTCAGAGATGGAGTGTGATGAAAACCACACTCGCAGTGGCTAGGGACTTTCGGTGAAAATGAGAAAGGAAAGGTCCACTTTGGAGGGGGAGAGGGCAACACGTGAGAAGTCATCTTGGCACTGCTTTAAACTGGGAGGGCTGCCAATACGGGCAGCACTCACAACATTTATTTATAACTGTTGACTGCCAAAGGAACTCAACTGCAGCTCTGACACACGTGCAAACTGTATAGAGTTACGGACAGCTCGATATCAAGTTTTTTTTCTTAATGAACGTATGAAAGGAAAGACTCTTGCCATGACTCAGTTGGTCGAGGGAGGTCTGGAATAAGTGAGTTAGCCTACAGGTTGTTGTGCTTTCCCACAATATCCCTAACCCTCCACACTCATTGACCACTATTCTATATCCTGAAGGCTGGAGCTGAGCCCAGATGTCGTGGAGGCTAGGGGTCGAGGTGCAGTGGGCCAAGGAGGGCAGATTACCTTGAGGTGGGACTTCTCGCCAATGATGTAGACAGCAGCCTGGTGTTTGAGTAGCTGGTTCTTCAGACTCACACGGCGAATGGGAGGGGGAGCTGAGGCCGATGGCGACAGGGTCAGGTCCTTCCCCGCCAGCCGGGCTCCCACATCAGCCCCAGGGCCGTGCTGGCTGAGGCGGCTGCTGGAGCGCAGAGCTGCCCAAACTCCTGGGGAGGGAGTGTATGTCACAGAAATAACCTCCGGCCTACTGTCCTCACCATGCTGACACAACGATACTCCAGGGCATACTAACTCAAATGGTGTCAAACAGCTAATGGTGACCCAATGATAAGAACAGAGGGTTGTACATGCATAGCTGTTTTTTTTTGCCGATATATTTCTAGTGTTAATGCATTTAGGAAATATCATCCTTTAGGGCACCATCATCTTAACCATTGCTCTGTATGAGAGGTGCCTTTCCAATTCAGTTGTTTCAGCATTAGTGACACAGGGAAACTGACATCCAAAGTCAATAGTGAACTGCCCAGTTCAGTCACATGTTGGTGGGCCCTAATCCTCTGAAAACATTGCTGACTCAGAGCGTCACGCATCGTAAACCATGCAGTGTAACACATTCACACACAGGGTGGCCTCAAAGCAGGCACACAGCTGCATTGTTTTATTCTCTTTAGGCTAGGCAGTGACAGCTGTCAGTCACATGACAAATGTAAACACCAAGGCAGTAGATTAAAAAGGGCAGCCTATCATGGCTTTGGGCCTCCAGCTATAATCAGATGAAACCCTTTAGGCCCTACACTGTATAGTTATAGGTAAACAGCACTCAGTCAGATCCTGTATATTACTATGCTATGTTTAGCAAGTCTGTGCTGTCGGTAGCATGACATGAATGGAAAGCAATATTAAAGTTATTAATAAAAGATAGAGGCGGAAGTCAAAAGAGTGGGAATGATAAAACTGCACCTTGATTCTGGATTCTCCCCATGACGGCTGGCCTTTGGTTTGAGTGTGTGAAGAGTTTATCCCTGTACCCAAGCACTGAACCCAGAAAAGATGAGGGGAAAAACCATATTAAACTATCAGACAACATGCTTTATGATTTTTTCCACACTTCAACAATCAGAGTGGAGAAATAAATCTACTCAATCAGGAAAAACAAGTTTAAAGCTTAAACGGTAAAAAAAAAAGCCAATATCATAATATGACAGATACTGATGGCTGAAGGGATGAAGAAGCAACATCCTGTGACGTGACTTCAAATGACCCAAGTTCTTCACACACACAGCACTTCACCTGAACTGTCTGCTTACACAAGAAGCCAGTGAAAGAAAGGTCCATTTCGTCCCACTCAGTGACTAGGCCTATTCCCTTTGGGGAAATAATTCCATAGACAACCATTTTTTTTAAATATTCACTGATTAAAATGACTAACAAAACACCCATTGCTGTGTATTTTGTTCTGTTAATCTGTAAATTCAAAATAAAGACTGGAACGGTTCATGCTAATTTCAAACTGGCACCGGTGAGCCAAGATTAACATAGACAGCACACTGTGGGAGAGAGACACCCAGGGGAGAGACAGTCAGGGGCAAAGTGTGAGTATGTCCTTCAAACAAAAGTGGGCTTTCACAGTGGTTTTATGGGTAAGATGGTAGAAGCTGCTCAGCATTGCTCAAACTGGCTACTTGAGACTATTCTAAAGAAGTGACAGGTAATAGGATGCCAGCTTTGCTCTCAAGCCGACCCACAAAAGTAGCTAAACTGGATAGAAGAATTACTTACCACCTCTAGCAAAGCTGTTGGGGAAAGGCACCTCCAAGTGGACTGGGGCAACCTTTGGCAGTCTCGACGTTCGCCTTTCAGTGGCTGAATTAACACCCCCAGAAAAAAGTGCTTAAATGAGGAGAACACTAATCACAAAACGATCAAGACAAAACAGCAAGTTGGGCAGAGTGAGTGACCCAATTATCCATGCTCTCCATTTTGCCAGCAATCTATGTTACAGGTCATGGATGTAAAACTGTACAATTATGACAGAGTATGTCAATTTAACCTAAAAGGGGGCTTTAGTTTTAACAGAGGAACAAATAGGTTGAGCTGTATAGCTGACATTTAGAGAACAGAACACAACCTCACAGCTGGTTTAAGCCTTTGGCTGGGACTTTGTGTGAACCCTCAGAGGTATTGAGATGAGTAAACCCTTCACACCACTCCATTATGACTACATGGGTGAGAGGATGTCATTTTGACTGATTTGGAGTTATATTTCTGTAATCAGACAAAGGCACATTGTGCCAACACACACAATGGAGCCAGTAAAGCCTGTGGTATAATCTAGGCTCTCTGCATGTGAGCAGCTGGCACGGCGCTCGTGAAAAAGCCAAACGACGGGGCGGGTCCGAAACATGACCGCACACATAAACCACAAACGGCACAAACTGGGAGGAAATTTTGGAAGTTTGCAAAGTTTGTTTCCAAGCTTAGGCTGCAAGATCTAAGATAAACCTGGAAGGAATGTCTGGTACGCACCTGGCGACAGTCCCATGAGCGAGCGCTTGGTCCGGGTGCTGTCCGCGTGGGTGCTGAGCTGTTGGGGCACTGCACTTAGGATTGCCTGCAAGTACTTCTCCTGTTCCAGGCTGCTGGATGACTCGGTGGAGGAAGCAGGAGCTTCACCCAGGATATTTGAATGAGATTTTCATATTTGTCATGAAAATTAATAAAGACAAATTCAACAGCTATTATAATTGTAGTAAAAATCTCATGTTTTTGAACCAAGCTGAGAGATATATTAATGGGCTATGGTGCCATTTCATGTTACTGAACCCAGATCAGAGGCATATTAATCGGCTATGGAGCCATTTCATGTTACTTTCCCTAGATCAGAGTTGAAAAAGTGAAATGTACCTGAGTGGGGAGGGTTTTGGGACTTGAAGAGACCCACCACACCCTTGCCGTGGATGGCCCCCGAGCGGAGAAGCACAGCCTTGGTGCGGGGGTGTTTCCAGCTCACCACGGGCAGGCGGTTGTGTCGGTAGCAGCGTGCCACCTTCTGCAGGCTGCTGTCCTGCACTGCCTGGGGTACCACCAGTAGCCCGGGGTAGCTGTGGGGAGAACCAGCCACTGCAGTGCTCGGTTTGTGTTCTACTGACTACAAACACTTTACATCAAAGCCATTGTGAACTAATATTGTTCATATTCTGATCCAGAGTAGAACAATATTACACAGCAGCAGAAAACAAAGCATGAGTACAGATACCTGCCTGTCAATACATGACATTAGCCATGTTTATGTTACAATAAGACAAGTTATATAGAGTAAAAATTCAAATAAAAACTTACACAACATTCAGGGCAGTCATGATTTGACAGTACAATTAGGGCAGGGTCTATAGGTAAGGACAGTGAGAATCCGATGGTATGATTTGTAGATACACTATATAGACAAAAGTATTGGGACACCTACAGGAGCTTTTATGACATCCCATTATAAATACATAGGCATTAATATCGAGTGGGTCCCCCCTTTGCAGCTATAACAGCTTCCACTCTTCAGGGAAGGCTTTCCATGAGATTTTGGACTGTGTCTGTTGGAATTTTATAGAGAAGTATGATTCGTCACTCCACAGAACACTTTTCCACAGCTCCAGAGTCCAGTGGCGGCGTGCTTTACACCACTCCATCCGACGCTTATCATTGTGCTTAGTGATGTAAGCACACAGCTGCTCAACCATGGAAACCCATGCCATGAAGTTCCCAGCGCACAGTTTATGTGCTGATGTTAATGCCAGAGGAGGGTTGGAACTCTACATTTATTGAGTCAGAAAAGCGTTGGTGACTTTTACACACTATGTGCCTCAGCACTCGGCAACCCCGCCCTGTAACTTTACCTGGTCTGCCACTTTGTGGCTGAGTTGCTGTGGTTCCTAAATGCTTCCACTTACAATAATACCACTTACAGTTGAACGTGGAATATCTAGGAGGGAAGAAATTTCACAAACTGACTTGTTGCAACGGTGGCATCCTATTACAGTACCACGCTGAAATTCAGTGAGCTCTTTAGAACGACCCATTCTTTCACAAATGTTTGTAAAGGCAGACTGCATGGCTAGATGCTTGATTTTATACACCTGTGGCAATGGGACTGAATGAAACACCTGAATTCAATGATTAAGAGGTGTAGCCCAATACTTTTGTCCATATATATAAATATATATATAATGTAGTTATAGCTAGGTAAGAAGATTGTTGGTTAAGCTTTACTAGCAGACCAAAATGACTATTCAATTTGACTGGCAAAAACTCATGTAATACCAACCTGCAGGGCGTTATGATCTGATGGTAACAGCGGCCTACCTGCGGCAGAGAGAATACAGCCTGTTGACAGCAGTGATACGGAACTGCTCGCCACTCTTGGACCGCGAGGAGCTGCCAGAGATGGTGCCGAGGCCCAGGCGCTGGTAGTCCCGAAAGCAGGCCCGTTCCACCAGCTGCTCCATGGTGGACTTCTCTGAGGCTTTGATTGTGGCACCGGGGGGAAGCTCGCCATCATCCGACACTGAGGCAAGCCATAAACACAGCTGGTGAGACTCTACCTCCCATGGGAAACCTCTGCGCTGCACCACAGACCTTGCCCCCACCTGAAACATCGTCTTCCTCATTCCAAGTTGTGCGACTTCCTCTCTCATTCCTCTTTGCCACGACCTGACGCCCAATGGTTATCTTGCCTGCCTTCTTTGCACTTTTCACAATGGTCTTTGAAAGCGTGCTGTGGTGGAAGATGGTAGAGAGAGGCGAGTCACTGGATCTGACAGTCTGAGTGTGCGGGCTGTCCCGAGAGCGAGGCGCTCCAGCGCTTCCACCCACCGGAAACCTGTGTTCTTCTCCTTCTGCTTGGGGAGGGCAAGCTGGGGCACGGCCTGTCCCTCGGCGAAGGCGAACGTGCTGAAGATGGACTGGGGGTAGCGCATCCTCTGAAGGTGCTTCTTGAAGAGCTCTACCATCTCTGAAGTCACCTCCTCGTCGAAGGCCACTTTGAGCAGCTGGTGGAGAAGATGAGATTACCTGTTGCCGTTAGTGAACTTTCAAACTGAACAAAAACATTGCAATCAAATCAAGTGTTGGAAAGTTAAAACATTTGCACTACGTTCAGGACAATGTGGAGAAGAGATAAATATCGGAATAGACATACACAGCGCATGTTCGCACATTTCATATGTGCCAATTGTGAGATCTTGTGACCCTGTATCCTATTGGGCCCAAAGTTACAGCCTGACGGTGCTGACGGTCCTCGGGTCAGAACTTAACGACGGACTGATAATGAAACCCAGACAGAGACTGCTGGCAAAGCACAGCGCAGAACCTGGCTCAGGCCAATGAGATGCAGCCAAAAACCAGCTTTTATAACCACTGTTACTAAAGCGAAAGGAATGGACCATAAAAATTTTACAGCACTACAAGTACTATGAACGACAAAGCACATACGGTCAATATTTTTCTTAAATCTTAAGAAACGTGATATGCGTCTTTTCCCCAACATGACATGATATACAATACATTATATAACAATATGTTTTTCCATAATGAGGAATACAAATTTGCTTCTTTTATTACCGAAATGAAATTTTTTCCCCCATTTCCAAGCCATTGGGGTTCCTTTCAATTTATCATTGGCATAAATAAGTTTCATTTTAATACAGTAGTCTTGAACAAATAGAAATATAATATTCCAGTCTAGAAATTATTTATGGGCACCCACAAAACATATCACTATGTCATTTCACATCACCAACCCCATCACCGTGCAACATCAGCTCGGTGCAGTACCTGGAAGGAGGCGGACCTCATCTGCAAACCTTCTTGCATGTTCTGCTGAAGCTGGTTCTGAATGTTAATCTTCTTCTCCTTGGTCAAGGTGGAGATGGGGAAGCTACGCACTACCGCTTGCTCACCCACTGCCCAAACACAGGGACAATCAGTCAATTAAATATACTCACACTGTAACTCAAGAACTAAAACTGCTGTACAACACAGGTTGAAGGATTGTGGACACTATAAATGGTTAAACCCAAATGATCTGAAGTTTAATTCCTCCCTTTAGTTGCTAACATGAGGCATCATGCTGTATTGCATCCAAGCTAGGTAAAAGGACCTGGACAACCCAAGAGCCAATGCAAACTCCACACGCAGCCCTCTAGGGGTACATTAGCGGAACAGGAATGTGCTTTGAGAGACCAGTTAAGGACCATACCCAGAGGGTCGTGAGGGGTGCCCTTAAAGATGATCCGGTAGGTGGTGAGGAACAAGGCTCCCTCTGCTGGTAGGATGTGTGGCCCCCCGAGCAACCCTCCTGTGGCCTCCTCTCTCCCGTCAGGGTCCAGGATCACACGCAGGCCCTCTGACACAAACTCCTCTCCAGGTAGCAAGGTAGGCTTCAGGATCTTAGGCTGCAAAGTGGAGAGGAAAACTGCCCATCAGGTCAAGTATTTTGATGTACTGGCTAAACCTTCTTACTTTGTGGACACACAAAAAAACAAAAAAAACAATTACAACGGACTCTCATTAAAAATAATGAAACACCAATTTTTGTGCTGAAAATTCTTTGTGTTTTGACTAGCGCAAAGATAGTTTTCATTTTTTTGTGAATACTTGTCGCCACCTTCAATCCAAAACACATGGACTTTAATTATGGTCTGCATAATTTCCCTTCCATGAACCCTGACATGAATGTTTATTCAGCAACAAACTGTTATGGAATTTTATGGATGACAGACAGCGAGAGGATGCCAAGGAAATCTGTGCTCCATACGCACTGCTAACGTAGGAACGGAAACAATCGCATGTAAAAAAAAACAGCGACTTTTGGACAGCTCCTCAGCAGAGCGTGCATCTCCTGTTTTCTTTATTGTATCTCGTCGGATTACAGCTTTTGTCACGGGTGTAACAAGGCTGTCACAGAAGAATAGGTGGATACACCCCTGCTCTGGAATAAAAAAACAACAACTAAAAAACTAAAGCGTGGAAACTAAAAATCAGATTAGAGGAAGAGACAGCACCCCCACTCTCTCCTGACACCACTCTCTTCCCAAAACTGAAACACTAGGTCAAAAGGGGGGAGTGAGCACCTGTTGGCATTTGACCTAGCTAGGGCTGCAGCAGAACTCAACACAATGATACAGATGCTGTTGTTCTCGTCAGAGACAGGGAAGGTTTAGTCTTACAAACTTCCGCAAAAACAAAAACCCAGTCGGAGGGGCTCATTGTCTGTAGAGTTCACTACATTTAATATGCTATTGGCAGGAAACTACAGTACCTTCTGGAACATCACGTCAGGAGATGGGGCGATAAAACGCACTGAATGTGTCGATTGTCTCACAGAGAGCGTAAGTGCGATTAAGCAAGGTATTGTGTTCAGCAACACAAAAGGTCACCAAACAGATTACTTAGAAATGCAGAATCGGTCAAATTGCGCTGCATTGTCTCCACCGAGTCTGAGGAAAAGCATTCTCTTTTTTCTTTTGTTCCCTCGTCAAGCACTCTAGCACAGGTATGCACCCACCTTCTGGACTCGAGGCTCTAGCCCAGGAATACACCCACCTTCTGGACTCGAGGCTCTAGCCCAGGAATACACCCACCTTCTGGACTCGAGGCTCTAGCCCAGGTATACATCCACCTTCTGGACTCGAGGCTCTAGCCCAGGTATACACCCACCTTCTGGACTCGAAGCTCTAGCCCAGGAATACACCCACCTTCTGGACTCGA
>JAOVYW010005800.1:0-11984 GCA_025775045.1 Hiodon tergisus
AGGTAGACCCAGTACTGGACCTGGTGTGAGAGAGGGTTATGTATTTATTTCTTTCATGTACTTGGACACATCGATTAAAGAGGTTGAACGGCCAACTGGATAAAAGAACCTACTGGCCCGTTACAGGTAATACTTAGAGCAGCACATTGCAATGCGAGAGGAGCCAGGCAAGAACGCGATGGGGGTGCCTAATTCTCCAGACAGAGTGCTCATGGAAAAGGCCAACAACGGCGTCAGCCTGGTGACCACGGTGCCCCTGGTCAACGAGGTCCAGCTGACCGCCGCCACGGGCGGGGCAGAGATGTCCTGCTACCGCTGCACGGTGCCGTTCGGAGTGGTTGTCCTGATCGCGGGGGTGGTGGTCACCGCCGTGGCCTACAGCTTCAACTCTCACGGGTCCACGATCTCTGTGTTCGGGCTGGTCCTCCTCTCCACGGGACTGCTGCTGCTGGGCTCCAGCGTCGTTTGCTGGAGGGTGAGGCTGGAACGGAAGAAGGACCGACGCAGAGAGAGCCAGACTGCTCTGATGGTCAGCCAGAGGAGCGGCCTGGCTTGAGCCAGCGGATTAAAAAAAAATAAAACGCATATGATAAGGGAAACAATGATGGCGAAAGAAGGGAACAGGGGAGGCGTCTTCTGTCTTGGAAGGCCCGCCCCATGAGGAGATGCAGGCCCTGCCCAGATTTTACAGTTATCGCTTACCGCTGTCGGTGCCTACGCACTTGAACCAATGTGGCATCATCAGTCATCCGGGATCGCTGGAGATTGCGACAGTGTAGCACCTTTGAAGAAAGATTGCCTGTTTTTCCATTCTTAAAGACTAGCCAGGTCAGGGGAAGTTGGGAGACATGCCGGCCAAAATGAAAGACGACCACGCTGAGCATTAATTCATTAATGTGTCCTCTGGGACTGAATCGAATGAATGAAAACGGTGTAAGATGGAAAGGAAGACGGAACGGAACATTATTTGTGGACAGTGATTTGTCCTGTGATAAAATATTACTGCTCTGTTCATTTCACAATGACTTACCTATGAATGTTATTATGGTACTCAAAGTTGGTAGCTAAATTATATAATCATATATTCCAAAAAAAAATTTTAAATAAAAAGAGGAAAAACTAAAGAAATAAAATGCTGTTTGATTAGCATGTGGTTTTGATTAAATTAGTCAAACTAGTCAAATCATGCTAAAAAGTGTTCACCCACACAGTTCAAATAAATATTCTGACTAACCACAGTGATTTTCATTCATTTAAATAGTTGAATAGTATACCACTAAGTCTTAGAAATTTTATTTTGTTATACCAATTAGATTTTTGGTATAGCAATTGATAAACTTTGCGTTACAGGAAAATCATTGGTATCTTACCACAGTTTTGTCAAGATTTAGTGCTGTCAGTATAGACAATTATTTCCATCGTTTAAGATTATTAAAAAACTGCTCTGGAATAAATACATATTATTCTGACATATATAGCTTGAATCGACAATAATTACTGTTAGTTACCTATACATCGAATATCAGTTTAATTAAAGTATTGAAAGGTGCATATTTGTGATCTAAAATAAATAACTTTTTTTCTACATGTTTCTATGTATAGAAAAGTAATTTGAATTACTCTGAAGATTTTCCTAATTGAAAGGAATGGTTTTTTGTGCCACTGATTAGTAATTCCAGATTTTTTTTTTATTGAACAAAATTCAAACAGAGACATCTGTGCAATTCAAAGGGGAAGAGCACAGCCTGTTACTTGACCTGTGGTCTGAAAAGACTTCCCTGAACCTACTTTGTTAATTGGCAACAGTGCTATCTGTGAAATCATATAATTCCTTTATGTTATGCAATTCTCTCAAAAAAGAACGGGACACTTATTAAATATCAGTGTTTAGTAAAGTTCACATTTAACGTCTCACATTTATCTGTCTGCCTTTTGTCCTGATTCTTAAGTGAATGATGGTTTCAAATAAGAAGATGGAGGCAAGAGAAAGAATCGAGGACTTTTCTTTGAATTTCCTGTCTCTGCAGTTCTTACTCCCACTCAAAACCATGCCTTGAGTTTAATTTCCTTTTTTTTTTTTTATTCGAAGGTTGTTTTCTTAGAAAAGAGATACTAACAAAATATCCTCTGAGTCATCCAGATAAAAAAACAGTGAGTGAAAAAGCTTGAAGTGTTGTGTTCATACGTAGATACCGTGCCAGACATAACATGACCCAGGTTGAGTGGTGTAAATATGCAAGACGTTGGTCTTCATGGCACAAGACACTTCAGCAATGATAAACACTGTTTTCCATCCATAAACATAGTCCTAAAACAAAGCAAATGGTCATTTATGGCACCAGTCTCGTTCCAGGCAAATTGACTTAAATTAGTGCTATAAAACAAAATGTGTTTTATATGCTTTGACCCATGCAGTGTTTAGCTACATACTGTTGAAAAGACAGTATGAAAAAGAAATAGGTCTTTGGAAATTAAGGCCCCCTATAAATTTCCAAGACTTGTGTGTATGATGAGGTAATGCTGGTTGTAAAGGATATTATTGGAGAGTTTGAGTTTACAGCTAAAGGTGGAAAAGGGATAGATATCTCTTTGATGGGTGGCTAGTTCTTTTTACTCATGCATGAGGGCAAATTAAATTATTAAATTTTTTTAAATTTTTTTTATGATTCGTTTAGATGAAATATCTACCTAATATTTATTCAATTATATACTGGCGAATAGATTTAGGTCTCTACTGCTGTCACTATTTCCGCTATTATTTCTAATACTAGTACTATTATAATAATAGTAATAATAATAATAATAATAGTAATAGTAATGATTCAATTTTATATTACTCACAGTGATTTTATATTACACACACTGATTGTGGTAGGGCAAGCAAATATCCATTAAATCGCTAACAAGTTCCTTCAATTTTGAATTCCCGGATGTAAAAGGAAGATTAACCCCAACTATCCGGTTTGGCACACCTCAGTTTTAAATAGAGTGGTCTCTGGAGCTAGCAGCTTTATTTATAAGCAGCATTTGCGTTGCTACGCATCCCTGTGACACCAGACACTATAATAAAATTATGTGCTTGCGTCAGAGGGGCACCAGCAATAGACTTTGTCACTTTTTGAGGGCTAACTTTATCCCTGGTGGAAGGGGGCATGCTACCGGGAGACTCTGTTTCGTCATCCCGACACCCGACTCTGGGATCTAATGTTAATCACTCGGTAAGAGATTGTTAAAACACCAGGCAGTTTTGTCACATGTAGAAACCAGACCAGGCAAATATTTAAGCAAAAAAAAAAACGTGGAGGAGGTCGCTTTGTGGGAGGACAAACAGGAGAGATTTATTCGATGTGTTACTGCAACAGAATCAAATTCAGCATGACACACAGGAACCTTCCTAGGAGTGTGCTGGAACGTGTTTCATGTTTTAGAAATACTTTTCATTCATTAAACTCTTTTGGAGGTGTTCCTGCCGCTTAATACTGAGAGACGTCTGCCGAGATGAGTCACACACAAATTGTAGCTGTTTCCCTAATTCTCTATTAAAATCCTGCTCCATTACCAATCTAAACTACCAAGGCAGTTTGAAATGTCCAGGCTAAAGGAGGAAGCCTGAAAAGAGAGTAATAAACGGTGTAAAGCCTTTGGATGAGAATAATAATAATATTCCTTTATTTCATCAGATAAATCATATACATTCATGAATTCATTCCATTTCCAGTAACTGCTTCATCAAGTTAAAGTATTCACAGTAGAGTAGGAGGATATTGCATCAGTAATGTACTGAAAAATGTATATTCCAATGTGTACAATGAAGAAGACTGTGCAATGCCACAGACATGATATGATATTTGCTTTTGAGCCTAACCTGGCAGATACAGCCTGTGAGGCAGACTACAACCAGGAGACGACAGTTAACTCAGGGCAACAGACAGACCGACACACATAGACATATACACACACACACAAACATACACGGGGCCAATTCCGCAGTGGCCAGTCTCCCTGACTTTGGACTGTGGGATGAAACCCATGCAAATTAAAGTCAAACTGGCAAAAACTCCACACTGACGGTGAAATCATATTTTAACCCAAATGCAAATTTGTTTATTAAGTAAATCAGTGTTTGATTTGGTTTCAAAATGCTTCTGCCTTGCCAGTCCATTCTGAACATCTAATTTTAACATTGAAAAATTGTCTCAGTGTCCAATATGAAAGTACACGATGAAAGTATTATTTTGACTCAGCAGTCAATGTGTCAATATATTACTATAACTACAAAGGAGGAGTTTTAAGGCTAAGGAGGCATTCAAAATCTTGGTGATTGTTGCCTACAGCCGGGGTCTCAAACTCCCAGCATCCGATGGTTTTCACTCTAGCTCTCTGTCAGAGTCAAATTCACGCCTGGCAAACACCTGGTGAGATCAATTGTAATTGGAATAATGACTCCTTTTAAATTAGGTGGTGTGGTCAAAAAGAAAAGCTTATCCTTCAGGCTGCAAGGACTCGAGTTCGTGACCCATGGTCTTGAGTGGCGAAGCCCTTCGGAAGCTATTTAGCAGGCTTTACACTTTCTGATCTTTAAAACACTTTAACACTGATATAGCCTGTTCATGTGAAGCTTAGTATGAACTATGAAATCACGAAACTAAAGGCAACCAGTCAAACTTTTGAGGGATGCCAGCAGTCTGGGCACTAGTGCACGAGTCTCAGACTGACCGTCTTGAAAAACATTGTTGTCCTCTGACAAGTGGGTGAGGTTTGATGGGAGCTGATGCACATTTCTATTGTCTCATTTTTGTCTCTCCCTTCCTGAAAGACCTAGCAGAATTTTCTTAAGCTCACTCTTAGCTTGGACAGTGACTTATTGGTGGAATAAGAGCAGTGACAGTGGACTTGGAACTTCTGGTAGTGCAAAGAATAACTACCATTAATACAGCCTTTAGTACAGGTTTAAACAGCTCTTGTGAAAACCCGGGATCCCAGCTTTAAACTGGTAAAATAACAAACGTTTACTGTTTGTCAATTGAGGCATAGACAACAATTGTGAATGTGGGTGAGAAGGGAAATGGTAACTCGTACAACTCGTACTTGGGAACCAAAGTCTCTGGAAACGGAGGATAGAGATACAATGGATGACGACACGAGGCTCGACAATGGAAACGTTTACCTGGGGCCCAAAGAGGCAGCCAATTTGCCACATGACAGAGAGCAGCCATAGGAAAACCATAGAATTATTACTTTTTAAGAATGAGAAGAATTAGAAATGAAAGTTTGTCGTTTCCAGTGAGGGCTACATTTTCAGGGACTCTGGGTACGCCCATTGGTCTGTGTGTCCGTGGACACGCTTTCCCTCCTCAGTCTGGAAAAGCAGTGCATGTCATTGTTTCCCCATGAACTCCATGCACCTGTCACGCCAGAACCACTGGGGCCAGGCCAGCTGCTGCAGGAAACTGAAAGGCAGCAGGATGCCGGCGGGTGTCAACAGCCCTGACCCTCCCATTCCTGGACATGAAAAAGCATGGATGTTATCGCACACAGGTCCGACCCCGCAGCCACTTGACATCATACAGGAGGCCTTCAAAGTGCCGTAAAACAACATTGTTTAAAGAGGAGAAGTCGTCGTGGAAAGTGTTTAACTACACTGGGTTTTGTGGGCCCAGTCATCCAACAAGCTTTCCAGTATGCATTGGATAACAACGGCCTGACTCCTACCTAATTCATATGTTATGATAAAGCTCTTTTTCACCAAAGCTACAGCTTCATATCTAACCAAAATATGCAAATATCATATCACGTTTGTGGCGTTGGACAGTATTCTACATTGTACACAATGGAAATCTTACACTGCAAGCTCTGGCAAGCTGTTGTTTGATTTCTCAGTACATTACTGAAGCAATATCCTCCTACTCTACTGTGAATAGTTATTTAGAGAACAAAGGTTCAGGCCAGAAGAGTGGCTACAAAATGACACAACCCTTTGGAGAATAAGTGTTTTGTAAATGAATCCCCTAAGCAGACAATCTGACTCATGCCATTTCAAAAACATCTGTTCTCTGTAATATCGCTTCTTTATTTCTGTCTAAGATAAAAAAAATGTACAAATATGTTTTTATGTACAAATATAATTTAAGTTACTGAAACTGGAGTATGGTTCTCAGGATAATGTGTTACATCATAGGTGGGAAACACATTTAAGTCAGAGCTGCCTTCGACTATAGCTTGTGCAATGGTATATTTGTTGGGAAACAAAAAATACCTTATGGGGCGTTATATCAAATGTATCGCTGACATTATCGAAGTGCTTGCGTTTGGCAGCAAATGTGCTTTATTAGAAAAACGTTAGGATAAGTTAAAGGTTTATTTTATTGATTATTGACTAAAATAGAGGGCTGGGTTTCAGAGAGAAATCGTACAGCCATGGTAATGGTAATAGACCCTGCTGGTCCTAAAAGTCATTGCTGGGAGTAGAGCTGGCAGAGTGAAGCTAATCACTGTCAACTGGTTTCCCGATGCGAAAACGATCTTCCGACAGAGGGGCTGGCGAGGATGGCGGGATAGGCAGTCTTTGATGCGATAATGAGCTGGAGCGGATTCTGAGAATTCACTGCCGACGGTTGGAAGGGAATTTCTAATAGACAATAAAACAGGTGTGTTATTTTCGCGTGCCAAATTTAATTTGTATTGGTTCGAGGAAAATATTATTTCAGCCCGCTGAAATTATTATGGTCCGCCGTCCTCTCCTTGGATTTGTGCTGCAAATGTAAAATGTGCTACGGTGACATTGTTGTGCCAAAACCACCATAAACTTGCCTAGGGGTAATTCTGTTGCTAAGTATTTGAGGATTTGACTTGCAGTAGCTCCAATTAAATGGCCTCTTCTTGGTTAGTTATGACAACCGTCACCTTCACTGAGCACTGACCATTTTTAAGTTATAATAAGGTAGGCTGCTAACTGTATATTAAATTAAAACTAATTGAAATTGAAATTCTTAACCTGCACTGAGGATACAAACGTTTGGACCTATTGATTGATGCAAGTCACGCAGGACCTCGAGTGAGAGTTGCCGTGTGTCAAACATAATAGTAATCGTTGTAAACCGAAGACTAGTCGCATCTGATATAGCTTATTTGATAAAGAAGCGCGTTTTAAAATATGTGTACCTGAGAGATTCTTGTCTGGCTGCAAATAAATGGCCCCATTGTGCTTTTTGTTTCCAAGTCTAGTCCAAAATTAGGTAATCATTCTGGTGAAGACCACAATGTAGATATGTAGATAAATCTAAAGCTGGTACTTTTCGTTATGCATAATTCCCACTCCAGCACAATGACAAGCCCTTAATCTCTGCCCTCTTTTGGCACTTTCCCCACTCAAGTTTTTAAGTTATTAGGGATAAACGTGTTTAATGCTCCTTGTCGAAGCTCATTTTGTGTGTTCAGAATGTAGGTTTGGTAACAAGGCCCTTCACCTCCCTATTTTTTTATTTTTTTTTGCACAAGAACTCCCCTCTCTTTGGCATGAACTAATGGTTAGTTTTCATGCTCTGTCAGTTTTTCTTAAGGAGGAACTCTATTGCATGCCTGTCATGGTCCCCTGTGCCCACTGCGATGGGCTGAGTCTCATTCCCATGCAGACTGGATGGAAAGCCCTTCCTGACAAACTTTAAAATAAAAAAAAACAGCGGAACCGCCAGATAGTTGAAAGGCAAATGGTAACAGCTGTCTAAGCTTTCAGGTTTTTTTTCAGAGCAATAAAGTTAAATGCGAGTTTAACTGTAACTGTACTATCAGCAACAGTAGCCTGTGACAGGAACAGAAAGAGAAAGACACCCTACCTTTGACTAATTGTTTTCATTTTAATTCAATTCCACAGTGTCACATGCTTGCAATTGTTGTGCGTCTGTGAAGATCAGGAACCTCAAGATAAATGGAAAAGCTGTCTCGATCACTTAGAACTCTAGAGATGAAGAAACATTTCTATAATATTTTATAATATATCATTTATAAAATCTCCTTCTATTCTGTGGATTTTCTTCTGACATTGCTGTCCATTTCCATCCCATATTCATTTAAACTAACACAAAGAATGTGGTGGCTAATGGGGCTCGGTGCTAGTCTTCACTGCAACGACGCTCTCTACCATGTAGAAAGTGTCATTATTATCAATGTCACTAAAGGAGTGAAACCTCTTAGTGAGGTCAGAATGTGTGTCTCTCCCTCTTCCATTTATTGATTTCCCTTTATTAACAATGTCCTGCAATACTTTCTTCTGGAGGCAGGCTATTTACCAAACAGCCAGGCTGTCATATAAAAATCTATAATTTTTTTTTTACTAATGCCTCTGGGTGTGGCTAAATATCTCAATGAATGATAAAGATTGAGACATTCTTCATCAAACAAAAGGGTACTCAGTTTGTCACACGGATACCTTCCAACATTCCCTGAAGGCAACATGCCTTCCTCGGGATTTGAAAAACTATTGCCAGGGCGGATACATAGTGAGGTCAAGGTGACCCATGATACAAGTTTCCACTAAACCAATGTGTGGAATAAAGTATCCAAATCAGAGAGATAAAGAAGGAGGGAAAATAAAAGGAAGTTATGTGCACCCACAGTTGGGAACCCACAGTTGGGAACAGTTGGAAATCTCTTACCAACACAAAGGAACTGTGAAGAACAGAGCCATGATTGTGAGAGAATTTTCCCAATGGCACAAAAAAATTACACCGTGAACAGTAGCTCAAAGTGTAATTCTTATAACATACCGGGAGACAACATGAGGTGACTCAAGACTGTTTTCCCTTGTGTTGCCCTTCCCAGTATTACTGATTCCCAAAAAGAACGACAGCTTCCAATCTTGTATGACTTGTATGACCAGATAAATCAGTGTCGTCTCAACACCAAGCTCAATACATAAAGTTCAGATAAATTAAAGACCTCCCTGTTATCTGTCAAATCAAAATAACAATCTTTGGGTTTTATCAGTACACCATGATGCCTTTTGGGCTGCAGGGGGGCGACACCAAATTCCAGTGTCTGATGAACAAAGTGCTTTGAGGTCCCAGAAGGTAAGTATCAGTGTACTAGACATGTGCTCAACATGACATTGCGTAGTCATGTTGAGCACAGATGAGCCTGTCATCCAAGACATCTTGCAGTACAGGATAATGGTATACTACCTCGTGTTCAGAGGTGGGACTATATTGACATTGATTAAGTCAGATCATAGGTCAGTAGTCTGATTAGAAAATCTGAGATGAATTGCTTAGGAATGGAAAAGCACTGTCTGTAAATAAATATTATTGATATTTTATAGTAACACAGGCTTACACAAAATACCATAAAAAAGTAAATTTTCAGATGGAATGGCAAGCACAGAACCAAGCTGGGTCAGAACTGATTTTCCAAATCAATTAATGGCAACAGTAATCCCATTAACACTATGTTGACTTTATAAAAAATACAAAACACATTCAAAATCTCTTCTTGCTGCAAATAATTCTACCCTTGTAGGTGTCTACATTACAAATACATTTCGAAGTGATTGTAAGGTTGATGTATTAAATTGTGCGTGCGTATATTAGTGTACAATTGTCCAAAGTGTGTCCTTAGTTTTACTTGAAATTCTAAACGCATACTATTCTTGGCCAGGATCATGCTACCAATGACGCACGCAAAATCTAAACTTGGTTAACCTGTTACATTAATCTGTTCATTACATGAACCATATTTTTTCTTGTTTATTAAGCAGATGTTAATTAAAATGTAATTAATTAATATTCATTTTAAAACATTAAAACAATTTAAATTACACACCTGAAAACCATGTTTAAAACAAAGAAGGAGCTTTTATTTGTGCAAAGTAATAACAGCTTGCTTCTAAAGCGACTAGAATTTTTTTTCTCATGAAAGAGACAAATTTACTATTGAAAATGAATCTTGCATTCAGGGGAGGGAGGGTTTGTCAGCTTGGCAGAAAAAGTGTTCTGCTAAAAAGCATAGGCAGTTATACGCAGCTAAAATGACTTGCAATGGTACATAGGATTGTTTGTGCAACACTGATAAAAAGGGCAAAACACTGGTATATAATATACCCTTTACGAAATACCTGCAGAGCTGGGGCAGCGGGACCAGTGGTTTCCTGGGTGGTGATAGTGTACTTGCCTATAGAACTGGGATAGTCCATAAATCGTATATCTCGTATATCATGTTTATAGATAGAAATGGGGGAGGGGTGGTCTGTGTTTGCAGCGGCGTGACGTCCAGCCCAGCATAAAGCCTGGGAACAGTAAAAGTCCCATCTGCTTTACAAGTGGATGGCTGTGCAGGGATTGCCTGGAAACCTGGGCGGCGGGACTGAGGGGAAGGGATTGGTCAGGATCTGATCTAACGTTTCCGTCTTTTAATTAGAAGGCAGTGGGCGAGTTTCTGGGGACCATCTGCTTCGCTGTGGCAAAATAACAAACAAATCTTAGCAATATGAAATTTTCCCCTTATCTTGCTGATCTTATGATAATTACAATAACATCTTATAAGCCTGTTGAAAATGCAAAAAGCTTAGTGATCTTTGAGAAGACTTTTCAGTAGGCCTACTTGTGAGACTCTTCAAAGCTGCCCCTTCTTTCATTTAATATTAATTCCCCTTGACCTTTAAACCAAATTGACTCAAACCGTATATATCATTCATTACTGTTCTACTTTTTTTGTTTGTTTCGTTACAATGATGACTTGGTGGAAAGAGGACAGACTGCATAACATTATATTAATTTCTGTTGCGATCCCCTTACCTTGTTTTCACCAAAACCAATTTTGACAAGAAAGCGGGCAGCATCCTGATTAGTGCTGTAAATTATTTAGAGAACCTACATTATTCAGTGAGGAAACAAAAGGGTGTGTCTGACAGCCGCCGAGGTCTTCTAACAAATAACAAGGATGTCATGGGAAGAGACATCTTCGCTGCCCAATGTTTCCTTTGATCTCAGCTGTGGACGTAATGGGTGGAGCAAGTTCTAGCTTCCACACTTCTCTAATGCAGAAAAAAAATACATGTGAAAGTTGGAGCATTTCCCAGTGACAGAAGACACAGGAAACCAGTTGTAGCGGCGTGACGCACGAACACGTGGTATGTACACATGTTTAGAGTATGTGCAGTTTTCTGAGCGCAGCCTAGAGCGGAAAGAGTCTAAAGCACTTTTAGTCCAGAAGTTTTCTTTTTTCTTTTCTTTGTTTGGCATTCTGAATGTGAACGCTGTTTATACACAATGGGGCTGTTGATTAATGCAGTCTTGGGCATTATGAACTCAAGTCCCCAAGGGAAATATTGCAAAAACACTTCCAAATGCATGTTCATGGACTATTGTTAAGAAGAAACGGTCAGGAAGTTTAGTTTTATTTTTACTAGTCTTAAAAAAAAAAAACTTGAAATGTTCCTCCACAATTCACTGCATGAAATGCACATATTTCTGGCCCAGTTTGAAGAGATTTGAAAAGAAGCTAAACTACAGGAATATTTCATCGTTACATTATCAATGTTTCTGTTATATTGTGTCTTCACAGTCAACATACAAGGAAAAAAACTATAAAACTACTTGGGGATAAAGTATTATTCTTATTATGGCATAGAGACAAGACCAAAAGGGAGACATGCTTCCAACCATAACAAAATCGAAACATTTAAGGAATCTGACAGATTTATCGCTGACAGGTTTGGTTTGGAAGGTCAAGCAGATTTTCTTGGGATAACAATTACAGTGATCAATCGAATGTAAATGAAAAGCCGGGCAAACGGTTGTTGTTTTTAGTTCAGCTGAAAAATTGACATTCTTTTCATTTCAGTGTATGCTAGAGATTAGTTTAAAAGCAAAATAGAGTGGAGGTATTAAACACAGTCAAAATTGAATGCAGGGCTTATTGCGTCTTTAAAAATTCACTGTGCTGACAAGCAAGATATTGCCAATAAATAAAACCTAGCAGGGTTGTGTGTATAT
>JAOVYW010005801.1:0-10036 GCA_025775045.1 Hiodon tergisus
TCTCTCTCTCTCTCTTATAGTTAATTTTTTTTACCAAAGTTATTTATGACTGCATTAAGCCAAAGGCAAGTTTGTGTTCACGCAGTATTTAAAATGCCTTACTTACTGTTGGTGGGTGGGACGTTATACTAATTGCTGGAAAGCGCGTGGATTCTGGACAACAGATAAAGGTAGGATTACAATGGCAAGAAGACGGCATTGATGAGTCCAAACTTGACTGTTATACATGCTCACGCTTCTCAAAGCCCACATATAATTAATGCTATTTCTCTGGTCCGTGGATAGACAAAGGGTGCCCCACTCACATTCTAGTTTTGCTCTCGATATCTTAATGGAATCTGTTTCTAAATGAATTGGTATACATTACGACTTGTTCCCCCTGACCAAGCCTTCAGGGACTGCCATCTCCACCACGGGTGCCGATGGCTGACAGTTCATTTACACTTCTGTGAGCTGGGAGGACCTTGAGTTTAAGGCGAATCGTTCCCTTCCCCGTCGCCTGTCAGTCATATGTTTAACAGTGAACGTAGGATGCTGATGATGTAGGGCCTTGTTGGCAGTGTTAGAATTGTCAGAGCACCATCTGTGTTACATTTTACAATGAATGGTCCTCAAAGCTGCTGAACATTCCGACAGTAGACCAATTTGTAGATCCATTTACTAGCATCTCTGTGTAGACGTCCAAATCTTATCAAACTAAATCAAAATAATGTCTACCAACATTTTTAGTGGAGGGTGGGATATGGAAGATAAAACTCTTTGCATTTATCTTTTAGCAAAATTGCCTCTCAGCAATTATTATAATGATTTATTTTTTTTAAATCATTGCATATTGATTGTAATTATATTCAATTTTGAAACAAACTATGATGGAAAATAAATTAACAATGTATGCGGATAGGCAAATTCTGTACACAACTTTCTCGTCGACAGCATTGGGGCAGTAAGTGCGTGTTTTCTGTAAGAAAGGGAGTTAATGACTGCACACAGTGCCTCAGAAATGAGGACGTGTAATTTAGCTTTTCTATAATTCTCATGAAATGCTTCATTTGCAGATTAAATTCGTCTCTGAAAAACGTTCTGCATTCTGCCTCACAATGAGCTTAGAAAAAAAACCAGAATGAGATGTGGATTTTATACTCAAGTTTATACCGCCTAATTTGGAGAAAATGATACAACTTGGCTGCCATTATGTCTAGTAAATGGTTTATGTGATTCATAGATTGCACCAAAGGTCTCGGTTTTCATTTAGCAATTATTGCACCGCAGAAATTAAAGCTTCATGAATAATTAAGAGCAACAAACAAGAAGCAGAATAATATCTTTGATATTAGATATTAAATAAAAAAAAGAAGATCAAACTCTAAACATTTGGGGTTTCATCACTTATCAATTATTTACCCAAACTTACAGCCTTAATGGGTGATTAAACACTTCCCTCCAAAGTTTTCTGTAAGATGAAACAATAGTCGATAAGCTTTTTCTCACCCGCTCTCTGTTGCTCTCCCATTTCCCTCAGCCATCCTAGCCTGCATTGCGACTTCTGCGGACTGGAGGTCTCCCGGGCCAGGCCCGGGCATCGCGTGGTGCTGAGCTAGCGGTCATATCCTTAAACCATCCGGCTCGCTCGCGCCCGCACATGTCCAGCCCCACACTCGCGTGAGATGAAAAATGGCCCTTATAAAGACGTGTGAGGAGGACATGAATAATGTATTTAAAAGAGCCGCAGATTCCAATTTGTCATCTTCCCGTTCTGGTCAGACCTTCCTCTCAGCTGTCCACCATTAAGGATTTCCCCCTTTCCTCATTTATTTTTCCTTTCTTCCTGCGTCATTGCCCTGTTGCTGCCATTTTGTTAATTTTGCAGTTCCTATGTCCGCTCGCTTTCAATCTGGCCTCTTAATATTGCAATCAATACATATAAACCCATGAGAAGATTGCTGGTTCGGCTCCAAGGACAGGAATCCCTGTCATACTGCTGAGCAAGGAGCATAGCCAAAATGATTCAATATCCAGTGGAATGAAACGTAACCTCATTTTCCAGTTGGGAAAAAACACAGGAAAAGGATCCTGTGACCCCAAAGGGAGTAGCAATAGATTTTGGCACTTTGTACGCGGCTCTGGATAAGAGCGTCTACTAAATGACACAAATGTGGGATAACAATCAGTGCATTACAGGTGGCCCTCTCTCTATTCTTGGTTCTTTCTGTATGGTACTTCCCTTGGGTTGAACCTTTTGTTGGCTTGGCCACAGCTTATCTCCACCGTGCCGCTGAGAGTAGGCGGACAAATTAGAAAGAGGAAGCACAAAATTGTCAGAAACTGACAAGCTAGGCGAGAAAGAATATAAGAATTTAGTTTTGTTCGACATTGTCCAGCCTCAGCAGGAATACAAATCTGTGGTTAGACGCAAACAATATTGTCCTAACCGTGTAGATGATCTGAGACCTACCTGCTCCCAAAAGTGCAGGATCAGACCAACAGGGGTAGGCCCAGGCAAACAGTCTCAAGGGAAGTTATTGCCACCCTCTGTCTCAGCACTCAGGGTATATATCAGGATTTAATTACTGAGTCTGATTCTCGGACAAACTCAGGTTGGCTATTTCATAGCAGAGGGGCTCTGTATGAGAAGGGACATCTTGGGACAGACAGATTCCTGCAAGCTAAGTAATCTTGAGGGTTTGTAGCAGACTACTTACCAAGGTCCAAGCCCCTTTAATGCCTTGTATGTGAGAAGGAAGTGGCTGCTAGAAATAGCCACAGTGCTTTACAGCTATTCAAAGGGACCAGTGGGTAGTTTCTTTTCCTCAATGGAGCCACCGTGTATAGCAGGCTGTAAGAGGCACCTTACCTATTTCGTCAAAGGACAAAAAGCCCCTGAGCCCTTTTTCATGGAACAGAGCTTTTGGGCATATTCACTGACTTAGAGAGTACCTACGCTTCGGGTTTGAGAATAATTGGGCAGAGTGTCTCAATACATAAGGTGACCACTAGGCCTAGTGTATGGTCAGGTTCACCATGTGCCTTTAACCAGAACTTCTAATTTAGGTTGTAGAAGTCACTCGCTACACACGTTGACTATGTCTGCTGGTGACTGTGACCAGAGTACTTCCTGACCCATCGGGTTAAAAAAGGAGTCTTCCTAGTTTTCGCCATTGCAGATCTCAGAGAAGTTTCTGGATTCTACCATCTAACTGAACAACTTGCACTTCCAGCATACTAAATGATCAGGGCGGCTAATGTCAACACAGCTGAAGTTGGATACCATGTGGCACTAGGAGCAGAAGAGAAGAGCAGAGTGTAATAGCAAGAAGATATCTTGGGAGAGGTTTTTTCTTGGGAGATTAGCCCTGTTTGGTCCTTTCCACCAGCGTAATAACTTTAGGGCCTTTATTTATGTATAGAGAGAGAACATACTGTAATGTATTACGCACACTAAGTTAAAAATGACAAACAATACAAGAGAGCAGGATATGAGAACATTAGCTTTGAGGAGAAACGTGGGTCTGTATTGATCTGTAAAAACTGGCCTGTGCCGATTCTTTTATGCCAGAAGACTTCACTCGATTGAATTAGGGAATAGTGACATCTTAATCGGGTCAAAGGCGGTGGTTGCCAGGAGGTTAACTGCCTCAAACCGCCCTCAATGTCCACGAGTCTGAAAGCATTGTGTCTGGTGCCAGGGACCTCGCAGCCTCGTCCTGTTGTTCATACCCTTTCACTACGTCCACTCTCACGGGATTTACACCCCTGTAATTTACAGCCGTCTTACTGCTGCATGACCAGGGCTCTTTGCCCAGTCGCACCAAGGACTCCAGGCGAGCCGGATTTATACTTCAGAAATCATTTTTAATATCGCAACTCATGAATGAGGGATATGTCACAGAATATAGAAAACGCTCATGCGCTTAGCAGTGATATGACTCAGATTTTCCAATAAAATATTTATTCAGGGGAGCATCTTCCAGTTTATTTTATTTTTTTTGCAGTGCTGGTTTTTCTTTCTTTCCTAGGGGGTGGATTTGGGGGGACTCTTTGTGAAATTTATTTTTTTCTGGGAGCGTGTGGACCAATTGTGCATCCCGGCTGCATTTCATGCAAGTACCACTGGCCGCTGTCAATCTCTCTTTATTAACCCCTTCCATACGGGTCACATGCTAGCTGCTCTATTTCCAGTGGGGTAAATTGCACTGGAAAGGGATTTGGTCCCTTTCCAGAGATGTACCGTAACTTTAATAACGGACGTGAAGGATCTGAAGCTCCTACCCTGACAACCCCAGCACTGGAGTTTTTTTTCCCCAAGATAAGGTGGCTCGGAAAAACTATTTAGCCCCCGTTGAGAAATAATGTAACTCTAATAGCATGGTCACTGCCGTCTCCTTCTGCGCTGCTTTTTCTAAGCTGTTCTTATGCTCCATCCTTGGCCCTGACCCCTAACAGTAATTTCTGTTAGAGCAGTGTCTCGTGCCCATTTCATGGGACACCTCCCTATTTACCCTCTGCCCGACGCGCTGGCTAAGCTGATTGACTGCAGCATGCTCTCGAGCTCTTCTCAGGCCTGTATAAGTAATGGCTTGGCAACTCCGGCACCACTGTCAGAGATTCGGCAATCACCCGGGAACAAGGAAAATAATGGGCCTTTATAAAAATTTCATGTGACTTTAACCTGGGCTGTGAAATTGTGGGGTGAAAACCAGGCACACACGCTCCCTGTCTCTCTAAGCCAGTAAAGTGTGCGTGCGTGTGTGTGTGCGTGCGTGCGTGCGTGCGTGTGTGTGTCTGGGGGGGGTTGTGGAGGTGGAGAGTCATCAATAAGACATGAAAACATCTGAATAAAAGGGAGCTTCCATTTGCACAGTGACACGGGGAACGGCATACGACACTTAGTAGTGTGCAATTCTGCCCTCAAAGCCAGGCTGCGGTTTGGGGTAAGAGGAGTGGAGCACAAACCCTTCCTCCTCCTGAACCCACAGCAAACGTGGCCGTGCCTGGCAGTCACAGCCTCCCCAGTCTGCACGTTTGATCACATGGCTTGGCTAACCGAGGCAGGTTTATGTTCACACGCAGTCTCCATGGGGTCTTTCCAGCCTTAGGCAGGCAAGTAAAAAAAAAAATTCAAATTTTAAAACCCGTAAAGTCTGTTTTCCGTGGTCATGTGTCTGACCTGTTGGCCTGAGGGTGCACTTGACTGTGAATGTGATCCTGATGTGAACACCATAAAAATTATATTCAAGGCATTTAACAGTGGATTACTGCACCATCAGGTGTCAAAGTCCAGTTCTCGCAGGCCACAGGGTATGCTGTTTTTTGTTTTAATTAACTCTTGAACTGTTTCATCGGGTTTCAATTGTATTAGAACTATTACCTTTCCAGGTGAGACGCCCAAGATGCGGTGCTGAACTAGAGCCCGAAATCCCATAGGCATTTATTCTGTTTTGGTTGGTTATTGGGGGACACATGAGAGGCGAGTCGGGGAGAGTTTTTTTTTGTTCTCCTTTTTTACCTCCCAAGGGGGGTTCCGGAACTCTCCGTCTCGACCAATCCTGAGTCGGGAATGCACCACGTCTCACAGGTTTTTGTTTTGTAATCGTCATTGATAAACGTGATGATTTTCTTTATTTCATTTGACATGAATACTTGTTAAATTATGAAAAGATTTCCCATTTCCCCTTTCCTACAGACTGGTGCATGTGATATGACCGACATTTAATAATAATAAAATAATAACTTTAAAAAAAATTTAATTCAGTAACTCACATTATGGGTAGGGTAGAGTATTCATTATCACAGAGCCTTGCTGCAATAAGAGTAAGATGAAAAGTTCACTTTCAAATGAAAAAATAAAAATAACAGCGAATGATATAAAAAATTTGATACACATGATTTAATTATTTATTGACAGAACAAGTAATAATACAAAAATTAAAGTAGATTAATAATTCTGTCAGTCTTTTTTTTTTGGATATGAAAACAATACAGGTCAAAATAAATTATGTATAATTAAATTTTCACATGCTATCTAGTGTGTTGAATAATTAATAAGCAATTATATATTTCAGTTTTATTTTGATTTTAATTGAAATGTAATTAACCTGTTTTGTTTCCAATTTAATTTCATGTTGATTAATTTACTTTTATTGGTAAGTAGATTACCGTACAAACTAAATATGCATTTGCTACTAATGATAAAGGAACTGTTATATAGCAGTAACAAACATTTTTTACAACCATAGGGACTGATTCATTGGTCCCATAAATGTGAAGGGGGGGGGGGGGGTCAGGACGTGCTATTCACCCCAAAATAAAATATAAAAAATCAAGTTAACTGTAATTATTTTCATTATTGTTGTTGCTTGAGGTCTCCCACTTCAGTTGATTTTTTTGTTTGTTTATTAAAATGTCAATGCCCTTCCCATAACCTGTATTATAATTGATATTAAAAAAGTGTATATCGCTTGACTGAGCGTGATGATGTGTATATACAGGATTCCCAAAACAACTTTGTTGTCTGGAGTCCTGAGTAGAAGTGTCGCCTCAACAAAACAAGATTCTTTGGATGTGTAAAAACGCACTGGCATCAGAAAAAGCGTATGTCATGCCCTCCTGAAAGGAGTTTTCATTGATGGTTGTTGGTACTTTCAACAATATTTGACTAGCCACCTTGACGTCAGGAGATGACCAGAGGTCATGTGATCATTTTATTGTCATCCACGACAAGGTGATCCATGTGAATGGTGACCAAGTAAATCCTGTTGGCCGTTGAATAAAGCGCACCTTTTCACCTTTTCTTTATCACCAAATGACAAAAGTCCAAAATAGCCTGTCAGCATATTGCTCCGATGAAGTCTAAAAACTTGTGAAGAAACACCACAAGGGAATCGCGGGGCGATGTGCCATTCTTTGTCTTCAAACGCAATTACAACAGCTAGCCTTGCATGGTTATGAATGAGGCAATAATGGACAAATCAGAGGAACACAGCAAGTATCGACGTTTTTCCCTATTGGCATCCGCTGTGCCTCTCTGATTACGTCCACAGAGCTGCTGACTCACAGCAGTCCTTAGGTTTTCAAAGGACAGCCCAAGAAAAACAAAACCGATACCTCCTCTTTCTGTTGTGTGATGCCCCTGGACAGAAACGTCCACTGTAAAGATCATTTCGCTGTGCTCAACTTTTCAGCGTGTGTTAGAAATGTGGGCGTGGCAGGTTTGTAGTTGTTTTGCAAAGGGTTTTCATATGATCACATCCAGCTAGATCACAGTGTTCTCCGTGTGCTGAATGGGAGTTTAATATGACACAAAACCTTAAGGGTACCTTTGAATCACACAAAGTGCGTGTCGCTAATGACAAAAAAGTCAGGTGGAAAGAGGTATAAAACCCCACACAATATGTTCCAACAACATGTCACTGCAGGGGGGAAATATGCAACTAGAAATGTAACGACTGATTGGATAACACTCCAAAATTGATGGCTAATGGTTTTCTCTTGAGCTGCGAGGACTACATAATTCCTATCCTTTTGATTTTTGGATTGATTTTCCGGTACTTTTTTTCAGTTAAGTGTCAATTCATTTCAGAAATGGTCCACACGATCTAATTAAAAAGCAAAATCAGGTTTTATTTGTTTAAATTATAAATAATAAATACATTTATATTATTTGAGGAGTTAACTTCTGTGATGCCATATTGAAAATTCAGCAGGGCTATTCAATGTTTGAATATTCTGTACCTCCCAAGTGTCAAGCTGTCACTTGAGTTAACGACCCAATAGGGAGAGCCGTCATAAGTCACCAGGTTAAATCACCTGGATCATGCAGAATATTTCAGCGGGAGAACAGAATCACACCCGTTGGGTTGACTTACCGCCAAAGAAACTAAACGGCAGAAACAATTGCTGCTGAATGTGTAGAGTTGTAATTTAGATTTGTCTGTAAAATCCATGCCCTTCGATGTGTGCAATGCCACTGTGGTGCTCCACACATAGTCACGTGGTCAAACTAATTGCCGTCGTTCCGATTATGCACAGGGAAATGAACGAGTGGCCTCTTTGTGTTACCGGGAGCACAGCTCAAATGGTAACAAAACCAAACTTATCACCAACTTGACAGCTTGACAGCTCCGTTTCGGGTCACCGCAGACCCATATGGCATCGGACGGTCTCCAGTGTATTCAAACCACTTTTACTCTTTTGTTTTATTTTCTCTGTGTTAGTAGTAGAATGAACATCGCTTCTGCAACGCGATAGGATATTGATCCTCAAATGATGAATCGTTGCCATCTGTCTGTCTTCTCGTTGTTGTGCAATGCACTCAACCTCCTCAGGTGATTGGCGTAAGTCCTGATCAAACGGTCCTTTTCAAACGAAACAGCAGTTCCAACAGACGGGGGAGTGTTTTTTTTGTTTTTTTTTTACTGAATTAGAGGTTGGAGGCCAGGGAATACAGCCACGAGAAGTAATTATCGACTGTGATGCCATCGTGAATACTTTTCTTCTACTCAAGCAAACAATATCATTTATCATACATGAATATTTGATGCAGAATGCGATTCAAAGTTTCTCTCTCTTTTGGGGCGGGTGGTAAAGCAATCCACGTGGAGAAAGCCATTTCTTACCTTTCGTTTGCTGTCAAGACTGCGTGCCAACAACAAGAATCCCATGGTGGGAACTTCAGACGCAACGAGGCACTCAAGTTGCCAGGAAGGCCGTTGGCTTGGGAAAACCTGCAGATGCTACAGGGTGCTACAGGACAAAGCTGCTCCTGGATAACTAGTGTCCGATGACGAGACAAGGATAGCTTTTCGACAGCTCTGCCTCTGTTTCGGTGCCGATCGCACATTCGTGGCTGTGGGGGTTAGGGTTAAGGAAGTGGGATGAGAGTTTGTAAAATCTAACCCTAACCCTAACCCGTCACTGCAAATGAATGCATCGGCAAAAGTAATAGTGCACACGTGTGTCTTAGATGTGTGCGTGCGTCGGTTTCCGTGCGTGTTCTGTACGCATGTCTCACCTCATCTCCTTTGTAATGCCTTCTTAAAGAAAAAAAAAATGGTTCTAGAGGACGGGCAATTCGTCTGCAGAACAAATTCCTATCCAATTTTCCAAAATTGGCGCATTTGTACATCTTATAATGACTACATTAACTTCACTGTCGAGCTGCGATTTTCTTTAACTCACAGGATTACAAAAAGGTTATAATTTTCTCTTGTTTGTACCGTCTTATATGGAGAATTGTGCGGAGAAAGAGTGTGAAAGAGAAAGAGAGGGAGAGAGGAACACCGAAGCCAGACGTATCCCCTGAAGAGCAATAAATTGGATCATCCTCTATAAGGGAATACTAATGACACGCTAAGGTCAGAAAAGACTGCTCAAATTCTATTACTGTTGCTCATTGTTCTCACCTTGTTATCCCAATCCATAGGCAAGGTCTCCATGCAAGCCCTGGCACAGTGATCAATATTGCAGGACTGTCCGAAAGGAATTGAAGCATGGCCCGAAACCAGGACCAGGAATGAGGAGTCGGAGGGTGAGGGTTTAAAGTAATTGGTCGGACCTCAAGCACAGCGCGTGGTCGGCGGAAGGCCCATCGCAAGGGATGTGGGAGACAAATCTCAGTGCATGCGTGGGTGGTATTTAGTTCCCATTGGTCCGGCGATCTCGGCAACTGTGTCAGAACCAGTTGCACTAGACACCATGAATAACACAACATGTTTGCTTCATACCTCTCCTTTGTTGATGTCGGGAATCCTGAAAACAGGAAACTGAAAAGACAATTTTAAAAGCTTTAATATTTAATTGAACAGTGTCTAGCCCATAATCAAGTGTAAAAAAATTCAACTTGTGTCTGAATGGAAATGAAGTCACTCCTTTGAATGTGATGTTATATGAGCTTTAGTCAAAACTGACATCTATGACATGAACAGTGAAAATCCAGATTTGTATAACAGCGCATGATCACACCATGCTGTCTGCGCAACGCTCTATTACTTAAAAGTCTTTCAGCTATTATTATGAATTCATTTGCCCTTTAGATTTAAAG
>JAOVYW010005802.1:0-11983 GCA_025775045.1 Hiodon tergisus
TATATATATGACCAGCGTTTTTTTTTTTTGGACCAGCTGTTTCATGGCATCCCATTTCCACCTCTCTAATCCATGTTTATGTTGTCCAAATTGTGTGGAGGAAGGGTCAACAACCTCATCCAAAAGACCAGGTGCGACCCCCTACCAGACTCAATGCCAAGCAAATGTTTATCTTGTTTATACAGCTTAAGCACCGCTTCTCCAATAATCACTGTTGTTTTACTACTGAATTATTTAGTAGTTTTCTGTTGCGACTGCAAAAGACAGAGGAATAAATTTAGTCTCGATTGAAACTGTGTTTTGCCATGACGACCCTGTAGTTTGCATCAGATTGGAGTTTGCCAAATAAATAAATGTAGGGATCCATTGAAGTTGGCACACTTAATTAATATAATAACTAAGCTGATTAACTGTCAGAATTGACCATGTATTTAAGGAGTCCGCATTCTCATTGGCTAAGACATTACTTCTTAAATGCTTCCTCTTTGCTTGGCATCAAACAGAGCAGGCCATCATGGAGGACTGGAATTCTTTTTGATCAGAATGACAGGAATTCAGTGCCAGTATACCCCTCCTGGGGGACGAAAAAATGAAGCGGAGATGATGTGTAGAGAGGTGGTTCCTTTGGATTTGGGACACAGTTATCTGACTTTGATGTGAAAGTTTGCTCGTCCCCAAGTGACTTTTCCCCTCTTGGAAGAAAGCCCAGCAGAGAGAAGAGAAAGGTGGGGGGGGTGTTCAAGGTGTTCATTGACATTAATATTTCTGTATTAAAAGTCAAGCCAGATGTTGGTAACTAATGCATTATATTTATGCTTTTAATTTAAAGGACATGAACAGGATTAGTTATATAAGGATAAGGATAATTTACACTGGAAGTCCCAAGCATCTTTTTCATTTAATTATTTCACCTTTTCATAATAATAACCACACTTGTTCCTGCACTCAGAGCGATATTTAATTGAGCTTTGGTTTTGTCACAAGATTCAAGCGGCCCCATGAACAGTATGTTTACTTAAACCTACAACCAGCCTGCCATGTACTCCACCAAGCTGCACACTCTACAGACTCTCCTTAAACTCAATGGGACTTCCCCTCCAGATAACTCAACAACTCAAACATATCCCCCTAAACCACACTGGTTAGCAGCAGTTCCAGCAAACTTCTTTTTTTTAATTGTTCAACGCATCTCCCTGCCTCCACGCTGCACCTCATGACTGGGACAAGTCCGTATCCGGCTAACAGAATTATTTGAATGGTAAAAACACATTTATAATAATTCCTAGAACCATGGAGCTGCTTAAACTCAGTTTTTTATAAATAAAAACAAAAAAATTGGTTTATGCACTGTGACTCCATGCTACGTGCCTTTTTATAAATAAAGGGCACGTGATATGGAGTCACAGTGCACAATCCATACGATCAGCCTGCGATAGAGGTGGTCGGGTTTGATCCAAGCTGAGGGACAACTACTGAGGCTGTACAGACCAGATTTGTCCAGACGCCCCATCTTTGGCTATGTGGCCGACCGGCTCCGGCAGCTTCCTAGTCCATGGTTGTGTTGTTTCTCTGGATGTAAAACGGAGCCGCTGGTTTCAAATGGAAGGGGGATAGGCTACCATGCTTGGTAGGAATAATCACCAGATTGACATTCAGTTTTCAGCGCTCGCATACGTCGGGAAGAAAATATAAGGGGAGAGCACGTGAGGATTTCTTGAAACAACGGGAGATGTCTGGAGAACTTAATGAGGTTACCTGTAATAAAGTTTAACAATATGTTCCCCAGCAGGTGGGTGGGACTGTTGTTGTCTGATGGCTATAAACCTGTGACATTTTCCTAATTAACTTGTGCCATTTCTGACGACTCACCCTCATCCGTCACCATAGGAATCGGACCACAACTGCTGCATTAGTCTTTCATTAGGAAAATGTCACTGGCTATTTTATGTTTTCTCTCTTCTGTCCGCTGTTACCTTCCACATGTCTATCTTCCACGCAAGCTTCTGTTATTCAAATAAATTGTGTGTGTTATGTTTCCTCTGAGCATAAGCTCTAGTGTCTGCTCTGTCTATAAATGATTGTTAGAAAAAAGTAATGGTCTTTTGATTGAATGTCTCTAAGGTGTTGGAAAAGCCGAAGCCCTTCCTTTTGGTCCCTCACCCTCACCGAGGTCTTCCCTTATCTGAGAGGGCAGACTATCGTACATGAGAAAAAGCCACTTTACTGATACCTTTTTCTCTCTCTAGCGTCCGTAAAAGACGCTGTGATTGACGTTTTTGCAATTAACCCAAATTATGAGTGGGTATGCCAAGGGAATGTTTTCACTGCACTCCTGGTGGTGACTGTTGCCATGACGTTTTTTTTTCTATTTCCCTTTTTAAAAATTCAATTTTTCTCTTCCTTTCTAACAAAAATGTATACTCACCTAAACTTAAATTCTATAAACAAGCTTTCAGGCAAAGCAAGCAAAAAGAAAAAAAAACTGGTTCTGACAGTGTGATATTTAACTTGTGTCAACCACGTTCCCAACTGTATTTGCCACTGCAGACTTTCAGATATAAATAAAATAATTTAGACATGGACCAAAGCAGGGCCAGAGAAATGAATGGTTTTCATAAAAAAAGAGACAGTGAGCTAACGGAGGTTCTGAATAAAGTGTCACTTGGGTTTCCTTTGTCTCTCGGCAGGCAGTCCGAAGCATGCTCAGTGCCTGTGGCGTGTCACACAAAGCGCCGACGCCTCGTCTTTTTCCTTATCGAGCCACGGTCGCCCCTTCTGTCAGGGCCATTTGTCTTCCCGTTGTGGCAGTGGAACCCCTGGCCTGCCCCAAACACGCTCACTGCAGACTCAAAGCGTGAACTGAAATCGTTGTTATTTTGAGGTTCCCCTCGAAGATCATCTGTCAGTTTCACTTTGAGCTTTGTGTTTTCACTTAGAGTTTTTTTATTATTTTATTTTTTAATGATTCTCACAAACTATTTAGAAAACAGATGGACTCATTTTAATCCAGTTCCACTGTTCTTAAGAAATTAAAGTTAGAGAAGGGGATTAAATTAATTTATCCTATTTTTCTGATATTTCGATTTGACATTGCTTGGGTTCTGTTTTTAAAATTTTTTTTACTATAGTTCTGCAATAAACTGAAGATGCTAGCTGTGTGGCAGCTTGCCATTAAAAGGGGAGTGTCTTCAGCAAAGGTATTTTTTTAACCTGATAATTGGCTTGTAAAAAATGATTGGTCCACATTATTGGCGAGATATCTACGGGAGCAAACAGCCGTTGAACATATCTATCTTGAAACCATCTGTTCCCTCATGTTGGATTAGTCTGTCAAGGCTATAACATGTCCCCAGAGGACAGATTTATGGGAGAAAAACTTAAAATTTCAATTAAATATGAGAACTGAAAACACAACTAATTAAAATACCAGTAATCTCTTACTCTCATTGTGTCAGTCGTGTAATGTCATCTACCAACTCACACATACAAACCAATTTAAAGCAGTTCAAACTACGTTCTTTTCCTACATATCATATTTATAACTTCCTCCCACATGGCTGTCTACCCCACCATGACTGCCATATGTTAGTTCTTATCTTGCTTTAATAATTTTAACAGGGGTACAACAATATTTTTTGTTCATCCATGGCCCTTTCCTCCTTCCAATGTCACCATTCCTATATGTCCCCTGTTTCCTGCAGTGTAGTTTCCTGTAAATACTTCAGTTTGAGAAGGGCTTGGAACTTCAAGCAGAGGCATTCAAGGTACAGTGTAGTCTGCAATATGTCTCCTGGCATCTGTTATTATTTTATAACAAAATTGATTGCTGGATATGTCACTTGTTTCAACGTTTATTTATGCCATTCATGCGCAAATAGCATATGGGCTATCAAATGTAAAAAATATATTTAATTTGCGTAAAAAAACTGTATTAACTAATTTTTATTATATTTCAGTAAAATATTTTCTGATTATATCCTAAAACCCAGAGTAGTAAATTATGTATTTACCTTATATCCTAAACTCGGAGTCCTACATTATATATTATTAAATATATACCCAAAATCTGTAATTTTGCAATCAAATTAGAACCGCTCACAATGACGGAAAGTTCACGGAATGCCCCAGGACATTAACATTGGTCAGGTGACAGTCCTGAAACACGTTAGGATTTTCTTGCCGTTCACCATTGCTATTCATTTCTAGCTTTTTTTCTGCAGACTTGGATGATATCATGGCGTTGGCAGTTCTAATTTGCATGCAGATTTGGGACATATAATAGACAATTTAGGACATATATTGAATATACATTTTTCACATGATAAATTCTGAATTTATTTTATAAATGTGTTTACTTGGTAAGAGTACTAAATAATGGATAATGTGAGTTCAAGTACATGAAGTACATATGATGGTAAACAAGTGAGTGTAAAATTCAGGAATATTTGGCTAATCTGGCTAATACAAAGAGCTCCGTAGCGGCGATGCATTAGTTTTTGCATGTATCAAACCATAACTCACATGCACATTTAATCAAGGCATGGATTCCACATTATGTTTATGTTAATTTTGTTTTTCGATCAAGCAAAATCGGTGCACCGTGACCGTGTGGTGCATGAAGACAACCACTCGTTAAATGGGTTCCGCAGCCTGTGTGGTCGCTGACATTGGAAAGCGGGCATTGGTGCACTGGTGTGATGGACCTCAGAGCGGTTGAAAGGGAGTGAAGGACCCCATGAATGCCCTCGCAGGTCGCAGGTCACGTATGAACAGGCTGGGGACGTGTGCAGGCAGATTAATTTAAAGGTAAATGCTAAATGGTCATTGAGAGATAGGAGGCCCACAGCCGAAGAGGGGTGAGATTTAATTTATAAAATTCAGTGAAATAGTTTTTCCTACAGCAATACTCTGCTGAAAACTGGAATTTGCTTGGAGTATCACAATAGTTTCCTTGTTGCAGAGTTTATGTTCAGGACATAAGTGTACTGAACTATGGCTATGGCTGAACTATTGAGTTATCTTAAATTTATAGTCTACTTTACATCAACCCTAAACAAACCCTTTTCATAGGTACACACATACATTTCTGCAAAATCTCTCATTAGGTCTCATGGTCATCTTGTCACTCGTTTAAATGTTGTGGAATTGCAATCCATCCAAAATAAACCTTTCTGCTGACAAGTGTCTTGTCAAAAAGACTCCCTATGTGCTCCATCTTTGGGACGTCACCCCACATGCCCCCGCCACCCCTCCTACTTCCTCTGCCATGTTTTAATCGTGCAAAATGCAATGAGACACGCGTTAATATCATTTCCCTGCATTGCCCTAATTGTTGTAAATCAGCAGAATTTTCTGAAGGCCATGATGGGACTGAAGTCTGCCCATATGACACAACATTCTTATAACATTGCCACAGCCTTATGAAAATGTGATGCTCTAACTGGCAGCTATAGAAGACTGTCTGAGTCACAAGCTAATTTCCATGCGGGAGGTGACTGTGTAATGAGTAGTGTGGCATTCATTGTTGCTGGTCCTAACACAGGCAAGGGCCCTTGCTGTTGGTCTCAGCGGGTGCAAAACCCTGGGCTGCTCCCTGACGCTCACGACTGATTTATTTTACGTTTTTCATTTGCTGCAGAGAATTTCCCAACTTTGCTAAAAGGAATGCGGTCTCCCTTCACTTAACATCACCGTCAGCTGGATTTCGCTTTGCCACTCTGCCGGCCCCCCAGTAATGCTGGAGGCTCTCAGCAGCACTGATGGATGTAAAGGACTTACGAGCTGGCATTTAAAGACAGTGACCTCTGTGTTATTGTGTGTGTGTGTGTGTGTGTGTGTGTGTGTGTGTGTGTGTGTGTGTATGTATCAGCCCCCGTGACACTGGACTGTAGATTAAATTGTCAAACCGACACGGATCCACTGTATTTGGATGTATCTCTTGCTGTTCTCTTCGCTGAGGTGTCTTTCCAGTTTTTTACGCAGATTGGCAAGTGAAAAGAGCTTGAAAAAAAAAGTAAGAATCCTGAAAGGTCAAAGGAAACATCAAAGATTTATCAGAGAATAAGGCATGTGTGTGGTTATCATCATTCTTATCCACTATTGCGGTGAGAGTAACTCTGTGCTAAGTGACTAAAATGTATTGGTTAACTAAATGCCCAGCTATGCAAATTGTAAGCCAGATAAGAATAAAACTTTCTAGTCAATGAATTTATTGAGCCAGTTTCTTTTGCTTCTTTGCGATCATTGTCTTATTCCTATTAGGGGATGTGTCCACACTGAAGTACAAGTCTAATAGAGATTGAGTGAACTTATTCACTATGAACTGCTGTGGTTCTCTGCTGTGGTTCTCTGTTTCTTATTTCAGAACATGATGTGAACCTTCAAAGGATAGCAAGGAGGGGATATTTTGTACGTTAAATTCTAAAAGAACTGAAAAGCACAACTGGATTTGTTTTGACTTCATTTGTTTTGTTTTTCTTTCCCCATAAGGATAATCTCATTTTTTCCCATGTTATTTTTCTTTTTCACTTTCCAAGATTTCAAGTAAAATTGCAATTAAAAATCCTCCTTTGATCTCCTAAACTACCCACAGAGGTTTAAAAAAATGAAAGGTAAATTTAATTTGTGGACATTCGTAGAACATTGTGTAACTAAGGGTAATAAACACAAAAGCTTCTTCCCATTAGCATCAGGCCGTTCAGCAGGCAGACAGCCTGGCCTTTTTTATCAAAGTAAAATACATCACACCATTTATTTTCTAAGCGGACACCCAAAAATAGAGCAATTGATATTGTTTATGATGTACCTGTTTATCCAAATGGATTTTGTCGAAAACAATTTAGAGAACAAGCGGCTTACTCAGAGAAAAGCTGATTTGCCCCCATCCCTATGCCTGGTACCTCCTGCTAATAAATGGAGTACCTTGACCACTATGTTACTTACACTGTATCCTGGTTAACCTCGTGCTCCAACCATCCGTGTGCTCACCATAAAGTCAATAAAACTTTGAGCTAAATAAAAGATCTAGGCGAATAAGATGTAACAAAAGAGTTCATGTTTAGGCAAGTGTTCCCCTCGTCCCCACATCGATGTGGGGACAAACATCGTGCCTGCTGATAGGAAATCAGGGGCTGCAGACAAGGATGCAACTGTGGGCCTGGCCTGCTGCTCTGCACCCGTTCCCCCTTGGAGAGACTTAGCATATAAACCGCACTGGAACGTAACGCTCGCTTGGCCACTGATGGAATGGAAAATAACGACACAAATACACAACAATCACAGACCCACAAGCAGAGAGCGCAAAAGTTAAGAACTGAATAAATGAAACGCTCCATTTGTTTAGCCCTTGGCATAAATAAATGGTAGACTTAATACGGATTCGTCACTTGCTGTTTAAATTTGATTCATGTTTTAATCCATGACACACATTGCCTAAAAGCATCACCAATCTGATTCATTCAAAAAGGGACAAACAAACGAATAGACACAATATATATTTTATCCTCTGGGAATAGTTAACGTGTTTGTCTTTCAGCCTGTTTGCAATCACTGTAACTTGACCCACTCCTAACACAAGCGGTTTGGAAAATGAATGAAAATGAATACATGTTCACATATTTTGAACACTCCGATTGGCTGATTATGGCCCTGACAAAGTATACATGAAGAGCAAGTATGATGGAATATATATAAAAGAGACCAGTGGACTATAACATATATTTCCTATTGGCGTTTCTGTTTCTTATGTCCGCTGCTTTCATTCCTGGCACCGAAACGTAGATTTTCAGGCATTGCTTTTGCAATACAGAGCCGCTTGTATGAGATTGGAGGATTTCCAAAAACTTGTTCTGCTGAATGTTTTTCTTTCAGCCAGCTGTGCACAATGACCTATGCATTCTTGAATGGTATTAGAAGAGGTCAAACTGAAAAGTTTTATAGGATTCCATCAAGAAGGCATACCTGAACATCCATGCGGTTTGCTGATTATTCACATTTTCTCCATCCACATGAATACTCAGGCATGTCCTCCTAATCGTGGTGTGGGTTCATGTCACAAAAACCTTAGGTAGAACATTATTCCTGCCAACCATCAATACCTCAAATGTGGCCCAATAAGAATGGTGTTTCACAGGACAAAAGGAACCTAAGCTTTTTGCAGAGGAGAGTCAGGCCAATATTTATGTGCTGACCAAGAAAACAAGTTGCATGACACAAGAACCGTGGTCTTAAATTTTAAATCCCTCAAGCCCTTTGGGAGGTCTTGATGGTATTAACGAGGGCAGATTGAGGCCCGCATAGTGATCATTAAGGATGTTAATACCCATTGATTTATGCAGGCCTTTGCCACTGAGCCTGAGAAGTGTGTGATGTATTACATTCATTTATCACCTGCATCTGTTGATGGGTGGGACGCTGTCAGCTTGCAACAACAAAGAGTCAATTGGGGGGAAAAGCAGTGGAGGATGCTTTTGATTTACGATGAGTAGCGGCCACACCTGCACGGAGCGAGGGGACAGAACTGGCTGCTGGGGGGGAGCAGGCGCGGGGCCTCCTGTTGAGTTATACAGTGACTTTAGTGGAGATGGAGGGTGGCAGCTCCAGCACGGGACCAGTTGGTTACTGAATATGGGCCTTCACTGGGTTCATACCTCCTCTGTAATGAACATGCTCTTACCTTCGTTGCCTTTCTTGTGCGGAGACGCCTCAGTGGCCGCTGCAGCCCAGTCCAGAGAGGCACCGTGAATGCGTCTGATAGGACCTCCATTCAGGGGTGCCAGAGCTCACCAGCGGCTGCTTGGCATCTACCCCTGGTCAGGACATGAGGCATGCAAACATAGTTTTACAGGCTGGCATAGTTTTACAGACTTGTGTCCTCACTGGCACGTGAGGACACGAGGCATGTTGTGACAGAGCGATCTGTCACCGCCGGTAGCAGCAACACTGGTTTACATACATCCTAAACAGTTCACATTCCCCCGTTTACTCGCTAAGGATCTGTGGGTGCACACACACTCCGTTAAAGCTCCCAGATTCAAACACACTACATTTAACATGTCAGTTACGTTCATGTCGATCGCTACACCCAGTTACAGAACAAACACACACGCACAAGGTTTTTTTTAATGTTGTTTTATTTCACTTATCGTAATGTGTTATTGCTCTTACACGCTGCTGGGAGGGTTGAGTCGGTCTGCCAGGTCGTGTGGCTGCGTCGGCAAACCGGGGCGTTGGCTAGACGAGCTGGTTATATGTGGCCAGATCTGAGGTGCGCCGGCGCAGTACAGACGAAAGGCGGATGATATCATTTATACGCAAGCAATCACAGTTAGAATTTTACTGACATTGGATGTGAGGACACAAGGCACTCAAACACAGACTTACCGACACTGGAAAGGGAGTTCACGAGGCATGCAAACAGTTACCATTTTACTGACACTGGATTATGAGGACGCGAGGCACGCAATCACAGTTACTCAGTTCTACCAACACTGGAATATGAGGACACGAGGCACGCAGACACAGTTTTACAGACACTGAAATGTGAGGGTACCGGAATGAGTGTGGGAAGGTAAGAGCCCAGACTCCGCCTTCCGCCTGCACTGTGCTGGCGCCCCTCAGATCTGGCCACATATACCACAATTTTATTTATTTACACGCTGACCATTCATTCACTCAAAAGAAATGTGCAGATTTCACTGTTACATTTATTTCCTGGCTTTTCATTTTCAATGACAAGTTTCAATGACTAAACAAATCATGAATTGAGCTTTGTTTTACATTAATTAGCCAATAAGAACAAATTATATTATCAACTAACATAGCTAACATAAACTAACATAGCTGGATATTTACTGGTGTTTACCCTTTCTCAAGGGAACCATAACATTGTAAAAATGAAAGTCACTCTGGCTAACAGCACTGGCTAAGACAGAAATGTAATTTGTTTTTAAATAAATAATAATTGCATTCAATGGTGTCGATGATAATGATTCTTTTTTCAAACTGAGGCCCAGCCTTTTTAAACAGCAACAGTCCAAAAGGAATTAGGCACGCAACAGATGGGGGATGTCAGATCACAAGCTGGAGATTTAGGACCTGGCAGCTTAAGGTTCTCTATACTATTTTTTAATGAAATGATTATGTTATTAACAAGACTATAAATCAACATATATTATAATGTTAAAACTATGTTAATACCGATAGAATAGGCATGTCCTTCTGGATATTCCATGCTCCACGATGGTAACATCCTTGACCAAATATAACTCTGCATGTAGGAAACAATTAAACCCGGACAAAACGAAAGTGAATGGATTTTTTCACTCTCTCTCAAGGTGTCATGTGATTCCTTTCTTTTCCTTTTGAAGTGCAATGATGTAGCAACATTCATAGATTGGGCCTAAAACCATTCAGTGTCCCTTTGATCCAGATGGGAAAAGGAGGTTTTGATCCTTGTAAACTCAGTGATCAAACAGGCTGCCAGCGCCAACGTGGAGCTGAATGTGCCGACGCTCTTTTCCCTGGTGTGACTGGTGGAGAGGAGCAAGAGGAGGGCCCAGGCTGAGGCCGCCACGGTCGAGGACACCCAACCGCCTCCGGTATGTCCGTCACAGCCCAAAACCATTCACGCAGTTGTTGGAGAGAGAGCGTCCGAGCCCAGGCTGTTAATCTTGCCCCGGAGGGGAGAGAACGGTAGGGACCGGAGGTGGAGATGCGCGCACGCGTAAATCTTTCACGCGGTCAAACTGAGTTCACGGAGTAAAACAAGGGCAAAATCTTTACTTTCTTCATACAGTCGTGCAACGAAGAGGATACGCTCCCGGAGCAATGAGTGTTTTTTACAAGAATGTTAAAAATGTAATTCATCCACATTGCCGCTCTGGTGTGTTAGTCGCGAATGACAATAAGAACTCTTCCACACTTCTAATGAGCTGTGAACTGGACCACGCGGTAAGAGGTTTTAATGGCTCCACTGAGAGCACAGGAAATAAAATAGCATTAACACGACTGCTTCAGTTGAGGCTTGATTTGTTTTTTATTTAAAGTAGGTCGGTAAACAGTCGTTGAGGAAGGAGCCCGCGATCCCCTCTTTAAGCAGCGGCCTTGGCCATAGGAGACTGAGCACATTAAAGTAGCACTTAAAATATATGGCCCTCGTTAGCCCTGGTAATGAAATCAGGGCCAACGTGAGTGGTTCCGCACACTGTCTCGGGCGACCCTAACCGCTCGCCCTCATTTTTGGAGTAAGTGTGCTCCCTAGTGTTCTGTTTGTCGTTCCCTGCATTTTGGCACACGCAAAGGGACAGATGCGGACACAGACACGTAAAATCTGCGTGCAGACACACATGGGCGGAAACACAGGGCCACGCGCAGACATTACAAACATGGAAGCACGCGACCACTGACACCAACATATTTGTGTATCTATTTGTAAATCTCGATCAAACTGCAGAAATTGATAAAACTGTGAAGACGAATTCTATATTTCCAGTGCAAATATGTATCTACGGAATACCAGTACATGTCTCATAGCACCTGTATTTAGATAATGTATTTGTCTTGCTAATGTTTAGATTTGTCTGGTCTGGCTAGTTTGAAACAGATATTTGATGATATTTTATTGGACTTCCTATTTATTAGCATGATATTGATGTTCATGGTAGTGAAATATGCGATAGACATCACTACCTTTTATCCCAGTTTATTTCTCCCGGTACCGAATTGAACTTTTCCTTGTCCACGATGGGGGTGGTCACAGGTTTTGCATGTTTTGAAAGCAAATGTAGGAGAGCACAAGACAGCAGCTGTTGACCAACTACTATGTCCCTGACTGTTAAACAGGACCCAGAAACAGGCATGTCTACTCACAAAAAAATATAAATAAAATATTAATCAATATATTTAATATATTGTAGCGGGGATGGCTAGGTGCGCTTCTCCCCCTACCAATGGGAGTTAGCCATTCCCGCGGGGGCTGCCGGGA
>JAOVYW010005805.1:0-11981 GCA_025775045.1 Hiodon tergisus
CTTGTGCTTGTGCTTGTGCTTGTGCTTGTGCTTGTGCTTGTGCTTGTGCTTGTGCTTGTGCTTGTGCTTGTGCTTGTTGCACTTTTCTCAGGGGCATTTTTGTTCCACAAATGATAAAAAGCATACTTCGGTACACCGATCTGTATATATGACATTGGTAAGGAAAAATATTTGTTGGATGTCTGTAAGGACAGAGACGGGTTCAAGGGCTTATTGTGCAGCCCCAAAAGTGAGTGCGGAGAGGGTCAGAACATGGTCTGACCCCACAGTTCCACACCTCGAGATCCACAACTGTGATAGTTAATGCATTATAATTTCTTACAATTTTTTGAAAATATTCTAACGTCCGGAAAGACCCTTGATTAAGAAAGTCTTTGTTCGTCCAACAACTGTATAATGGAACTGCTCAGATAAAATTATAGATTAAAAAAAAAAAACTTTAGTTGTGGTCTGTTGACTTGCTTGCACATCTATGCCAGTATCCATTTTACTGTAGCATACAGCTTTGTGTTGTTTTTTCCCCAGAAATTTAAGGACAGCATGTTTTTGGGTGAAACCAGACAGTGTGCCCATCACCTCATTTTAAGCTTCTTACAAGATGGTTGACTATGGTTTTCGTAGAAATGTTAGCAAAGCACTGTTTGGTTTGATCACAGGTGTCAGTATGCTTACTTGTATTAGGGTTGTCAAGATTACAAGAATTTTGAATTTCTATATGACACCAGTGCAGATTCACAATGCTTTTGATACCACCACCAAAATTGTGACTCTAGGCACAGTAAACACAATTTGCATGTTATCAAAAAATGATTAAATACATAAAATAAATAATCCTTTGAGAGGAATTCATGAGGTTTTACTTTTAAAAATGAGAAAATAAAACCCCTATCATAAAATGATTATCTGTAAATGATGTAGGAGTTTGATTGATTGGCCCTTTAGTAGTTCTGCTTGTTTTTGGGAGGAAAATGAAGTTTACTTAAAACTATAGAGTCATGGTTCTCATTATGTTTGTGCTTCAAAGCAGGACTTCTGGGGTTCCAGGTAAATAACGCGAAATAAATCAGCACAAACTGGGGGTTCAGAAAATGCCAAAGTACATTGTTTTGTTCAATACCAACTATATTTGCTAATGAATTGCATAATGAGAAAAATATTTTTCGCTGTTTTTGATTTAAAAAAAAAAAATTCTAACTACCAATGTAATCTTTAAAAATGGTAACACAGACAAACTATGGCACCAACATATAGCACAAAACCACACTCACTAACCCTAAATTTACTTCATAAATGAAATGCTTCCACACCGTACTTTTGCAGTTCTTTTTCTTGGAGCCTGGGCTGCTGAGCTTGTGTGCCTTCTAACTGTTTACTCATCAATCCTGGCTGTTGTCGTTATTTTCACCTGGTTAGTGTGGTGTCCCTGCGTGGACCTAAGGGGCAGCTTTATTTAGAAATCGACTCCATAATTCATGAGTTTCAGAACCAGTTTTGAATTTTGGAATCACGGTAGAATCGATGTATGAGTATTTTTGACAACCCTGCTAACAATGGCTGGTTGCTGTCTTGAGGATTAACTCCACACACAGTAAAGACAAAATTATTTAGGGCATGGATGTCGGAAATGTTCATTTGGGATGTTAGTCCATGCTGACGAGATGGCATCAAACGGCCCACTCCATCTCATAACAATGACACTCTATTGGACTAAGGTCTGGGGACTTTGCAGGCTACTCAAGTAAACTGAACTTGTTGTCATGATCCTGGAACCATTCTGAGACAATACATGCTTTTTGCTGGAAGTTAACTATCTGACAAAGGTAAACTGTATCCATATGGGATGCACCTGGTCAGAAACAATGTTCACATACGCAATGGCATTCAAACGTTGTTCAACTGGTATCAAGGGACCTAATATATATGCCAGGAAAACATTCTACTTGTTCGTATCTGATAGGAGTGTAACCCAGTGTGGTTGTAGCCCATCTGTGACAAAGAACCACAAATTGTTGTCCTGCACACCAGCATTGTACTGCACCGTTAATTGCCTGTTTGTGGCCCACCTGCGAATCTATCCATTCTTCAACCTCTCTCACCAACAAGCTGCTTTTTCCCACAAGACTGCCAGTAACTGGATGTTTTTTGTTTGTTGCATCATTCACAGTAAACCTTGACACAGTCACACAAGTGTAAGGCAGAATATTTCTCGGTAATCTGGAATATAGCCACTGTCACTGCTGTGCAATTTTTTTATGTATACTTATTTTAAAAATATATACATTTGTACTTTTTAATAGTTTTTCATGCAAATCTAAAACTCAGCATAATTTGCAGTCTCATAAGCAACATCTGAATGAAGCAGAAGAGCAGACATGAACGATGTAATTCCGTACCAGATGCTAACATTTTATTACAGTAGCATATTACTGCATTATGTACATAGACAATTTATTATATTTATATGTTTATTTTTGGCCAAGCTTGACCTTGGCAGAAGGGTCTTTTTAGGTCAAAATATCTAGATACATATATTTTAAGGTTGTATTTATTGTTAGATTGTGTTTAACACAGTATATAAAGGTTTAAGAAAAGTATAACGTAGGATGGACAGAAAAAATAGAATTAGAAAAAAAATGTTTTAACTACTTTCAGGAAAACCAGCGGATATTATGTGAGTCATTGTGCCATTTCAGGATCTGTAGTCGGTTTTGAGCTAGCTGTGGTAGTTTAGTATGTATCCATGTTTAAGTCCCTTATTTTAAGGGTACTTTTCTCCCAGCCCTCTCTCAATTTCAGAATCTCCGTAGAATCTGTGCTATGAATATGTGACAGGAATTCACCTCAGTTTACTCTTACATGAAAACATTGTGTGTGTGCATGTTCTATTGATCAGTCTTACTCTGTATTAGCTTCTCTATCTAAAATATATATTCATATTTTTTTCAAAGTTTTAAAAGAGTACAATCTTTAAATTTCGGATAGTTGCTACCACAAATATCTGCAAGAAAATTGAAGTCTTAGCTTGGAATGTTCAAAGAATCCCACTCATTTCAATGGAATTTGAGAAATGCATATTTCTCAAATGCCTCATATTATTGTAAAGAACACCAATTAATCTTTAATTTAAGATTAGTTTGATCTAGGCACCACCTTGCCCTTAAACAAATTACACACCAAAGATTTACATTTAATTTAAACAATTATCTCCAATATCCTTTCACCCACATTTTTGGCTTTGTCAAGGCACAATGATCTACTACATTATGAGTGTATTTGTTTTAAGCTAGCTGTTAGAAAAAGACAGTCATAAAGAAAAGAAAAGAGAGAGAGGCGATTTCTTGGTGCTATCTGAGATGGAATACTGCTGTCAAGAACACGCTCTGTGAACATTCCATTCAATTTGTTTATTTATTAAATTTATTTTGGGATATACTGCAATTGCTGTGAAAGGTCATATGTAATTTTATCTTTGATAGTCTTTTCAGAAGTACCCTGTGTATTAGACCAAAAGACCTCACATTTAAATGTCTTCATTTCAATATGTAAGTGGGTGATGCTCTTTGCAAAAATCACATGTCAGCAATTATATCTTAAAAGGTTGGAGAGAAAATCCTAGCTACAGTTGTAAGTATATTTTACTTTAAATTTGGGAGACAATAGCAATATGGAGAAATTATTATCCTGTTATGACTTCTCCCCTCCTAAACCTGTTGTAACCTCGTATAGATTAAAATTTTTAAAGTATCATGAATTTATCCCTTCTGAGGTAAAATGTCAAATCTAAGCTGCTTCTATGGGAGTATTTTCTGGAGATTGTTGGTAAAAGGCAATATAATTATGATTCTATATAGCAGGCATTATGAGGCATCACAGTGACTGTCATGCACATGTGGAGAAGAGCTAATTCACCCACCCAACGGATAGTCTGGGCACTGCCACCTGGTACTTGCAGGTTCTGTTTTTTTCAGTTATTGATTTTAGTCTGTGGAGTCGCAGCCCTGGACCGATGGAAATGCTGATGGTTCCATTAAAGCTCAGGGTTTACAAGCCTCCGGTGGGGGAGGATAAGAGCTGCAGGAGAGACATTAGAGTAAGAGGGGTTACGAGGAGCGATTCCTAAAGCCCTGAGATTAAGTGAAATAATTATTATACCAATCAATAGTGAGAGGCATGGAGAAAAAAAAAACATGCCTAAGAGATAAGCCATTGGCTTATTGACTCGTCAAGTGTCGCATTTAGCACTTTTCTGAGCACAGAGTCTGCTTTGTAATTCTAACGGCCTGCGACTGTGCCTGACAAGTAATTACTCGGGCCTTTGCTGAGGAGTTCGGGAAGGGGGTGGGGAGATTAAACCTTCTAAAACGATGATTGCTGTTAGTATTGCTTTCTTCATTTATTTAAGCTTTTTTTCTTCTTCAGACCAAGCTGGCCTTCTGTTCTCAAGTCTGTCTCAGTCGGAACTATTCATTTTGTGAGTCGCAGGAACTCGGTAGGCTACTCCACAGTGCCCGAAGCTGTATGGTATTGCCATGTGTGAGCTAGAGATGCCTGGCACAGAGAAGATTGAATGACATGTCAGTGGAAATTTTGAACTGCTCATTGTCATATCATTCTCAGTGGGAACAGGTAACCCCTGCAAATCAGTTTCTTTTCAAATGTGGTGTATTAGTAGACCACTCCTGATTTTTATAACTGTGTGTAGGGAAAAAATGTCATAGCCATGCAATGTTATCTCATCTCAACTGCCGAGGTATAAAAATGGTCATGTCAGGTTTTTATGGTATGGGTTAAGTGCACCAAGGGCATGCGCTGGAAAACCATAATCTAGTACTTTGTCTGATCCAAACCCTTTTAATTCCAGTCCAGGCATGCATTGATAGGCTCACAGCGCTCCGAATTAACCCCAGCCATCTATTAACCCTGCACTTTTAATGCTTTGTTGTGGAAATTTCAGTGCAGTTACTGGATATGTCTGTGATCACTGTGGGAATGCATAGAGATGCAAAGTTCTTTCTCCCTTTATTATAACCTTCAATGCCTGCGATTATTTTTAATGTATCAGAAAAAACTATAAGGAATACAAAGGTTCTTATATGTGTTTTGAGCTGTGGATAAAGATAACATGAATATTAACATATGAATCAGTTCAGTGCAATTCAGTGAAAGTAAAACAAGCAATATTTTACTAATAATGCTCTTTAGCTGTATAAGATAAATGAAGGATAAATGAGACTAGTCAACACAGCATTTTAAAAGCTGCTGTGACAAAGACTCTTTCAGCAAAAGCGTCACAAAACGTATGGCTTGTTAGATAATTATTTCCCCTGTTTCAGAGGGATAATAATAATTCATTGGATATTGACTAAACAATTAATCTGAATTAATCTAAAATCTAAATCTAAAAATACTGTAGCGTTTACGGAATGCTACTACCCTTCGGGGTTCAGACAGAGAGTCTGACACCTTTTTCAACAGGAAATTATACTCTTTATTTCACACATGCGCTTACATCTGCCTTAACAAAGGCAGATCTGGCAGTGGAAACTGCAAACACAGAGGAAAACACAGAAGCCCATCAAACAGGCGAACGAATCAGTCCACGGTGGGGGAACTTTTAACATGCTATTTACATTAGTTATAGTTCGGAGGCTAGGCTTCCCAACAGCCCCCTCGGGGATGGCCGAACGCCATTGGCGGGGGAGGCGCTGCTTCCCATCCCCGTTACACAGCCCCCCTCTCAGGACCTTAAACAGTTCCACCAGGCTACACCTTAGTCCGCCAACCAAGGCGGGGGCCGTCGCCGGCGACCAGGGCGGCATGCCCCCCGTCGGCCATCTCCTACCTCGGTGGGGGACGCGACGTCCGGCGCCCTCGGATCCTCGGACTCCGCTTCCAGGTAACTCTTCGTCGGCAGAAGAGGGGGCCAGGCGGTCCTGGTGCAGCACTTCTGTGCCGAGACACACATCGTAGGTCTGGCAGTGATGCACCACATCACTGCTCGCCGGAACACGCCACCCCTTGCGCAGTACCCCTTCGTGGAATTTCAGGGTGTCCCACACCGCACAAAGGGCTTTGACTCCGGTGAGGGGCGAGTACGGCCCGGTCCGGTCGGCATCCATCCTTCACCCACTGCAGGATCGGTCCGATTTCCGGGTCTTCGGAATGCTGGTGGGCCAGCTCCCCGGGCGGCATCTCCGTGGCTACGACCTCGGCGACTACCACCTCCCGCGTCTCCGGCTTCTCCTCGGCCCTGGCACAGTGGGGATGCTTCCGTCACCCTCCACTGAGGGCTGAGTGACGGGGTCCCTTTTCGTCGCCTCCTCCGGTGTCGAGCCCGGAGTGCTGGGAGGCCCCCTCGTTGCTGCTGTTAGGGAGGAGGGTAATGTTGCCGCCGGGGAATGTGAGCCGCGGTATGCGGAAGTCCAACCTCGCCTCTAGGCTGGTGAGGAAATCCAGCCCGAGGATGCCGGCCTCACGAATCAGAGCCAGCCAAAATTTGCCACCGACTTCCACTCACATCCGCTTACTCCCCTGCATCCGTGTCCTTTCCCCCGTCACGGTCCGAGGGTGGAGCCCCACGTAACAACGAAGCTCTTTGGGGAGTAGTCCCCGGAGGAAAGTCTGGAGGGCAAGTTCCTCCTGGACCGCTGGCGGAAAACCCGGTTAACTTCATCGGACCAGGTAGTGGGCGTCAGTGGCTAGCGGGCCTAGCTTCTCCCCTAGCTTCCTCTTGAACGAGGTGAGTTTTTCTTCCCAAGCGCCAGCTAGCTCCCCGGATCCGAATCTCCACTGCAAGGCCGCAACGAGAGCTCAGCTGGTCTTCCGGCACGTCCAGAAGGGCCTGCCGAGCGCCACCCTCAAGGGCCATGGCTAGCTGCCCCACCTTTTCTTCCGGGGTCCACTGTCCGGCCCACGCCGCCAGCTGGAAATGGGCCTGTCCTCCGACCCGTCATACCAAGGCAGCCAGATCCGTGCGCCCTCTCGAGGTCGGGTGGGGCCCTTCACGACGGTCGTCGGAGCAGGTCCTGGGGCAGCCATTCCCCTAGGGTCCCGTGTTCTGGTGCTGCCCCCTACCGGAGACGTCCAGGTAGGCCCCATTGTCAGCCATCCAGGGCCTCCGTCTTCCAGCCAGCCCATTCCCCAGGGCTGCCCCGTTACAATACGTTTAAAAGAGAGACCCATCTCTAAACATTTTCTTAACGGCTTCGAGATAAGTAAATAAACAAAGATGGACACCTATCTTATTTGTTTTAATATTTCAAAACCTGTACTTAAATAATAAGTCATTAATCAGACCTCCATTTTTACTGGTGGCTATAACAACATCAAAATAGTATTACGATACTATCAACAAATGAGCTACGTAATTGTATACATTTCTATGTAGTTCAAAACGAAATTCAATTAAATATTTAAAAATATTAAGCAGGCCAAGGATTTGGTTGTGAATGTTGTAATTGTTGAATATTTTAAATATTTTTCAGGTGATTTTAAATATTTTTATTAGTTATCAAAAATGGATATAGACCTATGCCAATTATTTTAATAAATTTTTTATCGAATCCCATTATAACATTAACGCAACCCAATAAAGTATTTTAGCTGTAATCACGTTTTGTATGGATGGAGTTTTTTTTGTGTCGGCTTTCCATAAAAAGTCTGTTTCCTACTCCAAAAGCAGCAAAGCCTATTCATATTCAATCTTCAGGCTATTGATTAGGGCTCAAGACCAACTCTTTGTATTAAGACATGTTGTAGCACGCCGACGTGCTTGGCTCGGAAATAATCGGAGAAACAGCACTTCCGAGTTCTCCGACTTTCTTGCTTAATTTAGCCACGGTAAATAAACTAAAACGCTCTTCAGGGATCCCCCTCACGGATTCACCCCAAACAAAATAAACTAAAATAACAAAACAACGATAACCCGAATATAACTTTCAATTACGTAAACGCAGTTGGCATTCCCCTTCGCCGACACACTTCTTCCCCCTTCCACCTCCGTTCACCCTTCCTTTAGCCTCTCCTGTCTGTGAAGACGTTCTCTCGGCCGGCTCCTCTCCCGACTTCCAGCTCCTACTGAGGGATCACAGGCTGTTAAATTATGTCCATAATTACTGCAATCCTCCGCACTCTGGGACAAGGACAGCTGGTTACCTAGGGACACCGGTAGACGAGTCAAGGATCTAGCCTCAGGACGTAAGTCGTCAACCTGGGCCTCTGGTGCCGCCAAGTGAACCGGGTCAGCAGAGTGCCATAATTTCAACAGATTTAGGTGGTAGATTTGTCACTCTCCCCCTCTGTCAGTGCGTACCATTTCATAGTCAACCTCCCCCATGCACCGTGTGACCTCAAAGGGCTCTTGCCACTGCGCCAACAATTTGGAGCTGGACGTGGGGAGTAAGACCAGAACCTTATCGTCAGGGTCAAAAGTGCTTAGGTGAGTCCCCCTATTCTATGCCGCACGCTGTCTGCCTTGGGCCACAAGCAAATTATCGGCCGCTTGCCGTACAACAACTCAAAGGGGAAAACCCTGTGGGGGCCTATGCGTAGATACTGGTTTTAATCGGTTGTATCTTGCAAAGTCTATACAATTCCTTCAATGTCCGTGTCATAAATGCTCTGCCCTGGTCTGTGAGAATTTTTCTGAAAACCGACCCGGGTGAACAGGGACAATAAGGCATTGGCTCTTGGCATCGGCGTTGCGGAGGGGAAAAGCTTCCGGATACCAAGTCCCATAATCAACAATGACCAATACAAATCGATGCCCCCATGCGCTTTTATCGAACGGACCAACAAGATCCATGCCAATTCAGTTGAAGGGGATTTCGATTAGGGGTAACAGGCACAAAGGTGCTTTTGGTGTGACCGGTGGATACATTTTTTGACACTCCGGACACGCCCTGCACGGCCAAGAAAATCCTTCAGTGACTTTGGCCCTCTGTCTTGTCCCACCCCAAGTGTCCGGCCAAAGTGTCGTGTAAAGCATCGGTGTGACTAGCATTAGAGAGTACCTAAAGTTGAGGTAATGATGCTATGATTAGTGTTATTTTTTATTAATTTTGCCTTGTGCATGTGGTTGCCATTGGGTAAAAATTCATAAAAATAAAATAAAAATCCATCCTGAAGTCGGGTATGGTTTTAGGTCCCCAACTTATTCATATTACCACCCGTAAAGTTATTGGTAAATATGGGATTTACGCGACTAAGCAGATGACGCACAGCTCTATCCAGATAAGGGCCAACATATTGCTACATTAGAATCTTGCCTCAAGGATGTAAAACATGGGCTGACCTCTAACTTTCTACTGTAAAATTCTAGGAAAGATTAAATGATAGTCCTAGGACCTAAAAATCACAGTAAAAGTTCAGGGGTGTGGCTTAAGCCCCTAAAAATATTTATGACTCTAACAGGCTGTTTTAACACTGAACACACTCTATAACCTACTCAAGTTCACGTTGCATCTGTTTTTTCAGCAAACATGATGTGATTAAACTTTAAAGCATTATTTTATTTTATTTAACGGTTAATATGACACAAAACCAGTAAAGAATAATACAAATGCAAGGTAAAGTATAAACTATGCCGCTGAAAACTAAGGACTTCAAAGTTATTGTGTATTATTCTTGTTCTGTCACATAATTTTTAAACAGCCCTTTAACTATATAAGATAGTCCCTGTTATTGTAAGTAAATTACCCTAATGTTTATTTTGCTAAACTTTCTCTTTAGACTTCTGGCAAGAAAGAAAATGGATCCTGGACAGGCATGACCCCCCTGATGATACTGAGGTCCCTGTGTACTACAACAAGTGCAAGTTTTGATACATGAATGGGTGAGATGGGAGCTGCCTCAGTCTGCAATTGCTTGCCCTGGCAAGACGGATAATTTCAACTATCTTGGGTGCAAGAGAATCTGAGTGAATGTTAAAAAAACTTTACGGTAAATTTAAACGATCTGAAGTAGTAATACATGCTGGCGCAAATGACATCCGATTGAGACATAAATGGATGTTTTCAAAAAGTAAGATTGCTTTGGTGTACAAGCCTGCAAAAAGATTAGTGAACTAGTTTTAAATCATTGTCTTTCAGTAGATTTGTGTCCGCTAGCTTACCATAACTTTCTTTTCTTTCTTTTTTTTGGGGGGGAATTATTTTAGGTATTATGGTGATTAAATCTGGTTTGTTGATTAGAAACTATTTTAATGCCAATATGTTCATACAACAAGCTACATTAATATACCTACGAATAACTATTGCAAACATGTTAGGAAGGATTGTTAGCAAGTTTTGCTCAGTTAGTAGCTGCCAAATGGTAGTTTGTTATTTAACAACCTGTGCATCCCATCCACCCTGTCAACCTGAAACAGAGCCAACCCTACTGAAAATAGAATTCCAGTCTATTATTTTCTGTTTTTTTCAGCATGTAACCACCTAGACCTAGAGATCACCTTGTATATTGATACGTATAACCTAACTATCACATAACTTTGGGTAATACTTTAAACTGGTGCAGGCCAATGATGCACATGCATGTAATAAAAATAAGACAAACCATTTCTATTCTCTATTCTTGTAGGTATTTCATTGCAATGCTTTATAAATGACTCATTTCAAGGAGTCTACTTTCACACTGAATGACATGGCATAAGTTGAGCTGGCTAGTTTGTTTTTTACTTGGATAAACTGGAGGAGAGGGGTAGGATCCCTGATGGCTAATGGTCCACTGGTAGCGTTGGTGAAAGTGATGCAGTCCTGCAGGGTGCCTCACGTGACTGCTCGAAAGAGAGAGATGTCACATTGTTAATGCTTATCTATGAAAGCAGGATAATCTTAAATTAAGTAATTTGAAACATTTTTAAGTGAAACTTTATGAGTGGTCACAGTTACATAAATCTATGGCAGCATAGAAAGAGGGTGAGTGCCGGAAACAACACATAGCCATGAAGGTGGTCTGAACCCATTCCCGCCCCACTGAAGGCCCTGCCAACTAGGGGGGAACCACCAATGATGGAGCGACAACAAGAATGGTTCTTATCACCAAACAATTTATAATAGCCATAGTCACAGCTTCACTGTTACAGTCGACTATATGCAAGTTTAAATAGATATGTATTTAATCTTGCTTTAAATATAGAGACTGTGTCCGATTCCCGCACAAATTTTGGGAGGCTATTCCATAGTTGTGGAGCTCTATGTGGAAATGCTCTTCCTCCAGATTTAGATTTGATTATTCTTGGTGTATATAGATTCCCAGCCTCTTGTGAGTTAAGTAATCTAGATGGGACATACGAGACTATAATATCTGTTAGATACGAGGGAGCTAGCCCCTTTACAGCAATTAACAAAAGTAACTTAAAATCAGCCCGCTGCCTTATTGGCAGAACAATGTAATAAAGCCAACACTAGTGTGATGTGGTCAAATTTCTTACGTTTAGAAAGGATCCTAGCAGCTGCACTCTGAACAACTTGTAATGCATTTGTGGCTATATTTGAGCCACCTGATAATATAGCATTACAATAATCAAGTCTGGAAGTAAGTAAAGCGTGGATTAATTTCTCTGCATCCTGAACACCTAAAAAATGTCTAATCTTAGCAAAGTTTCTCAGGTGGTGGAATGCTATTCTGGAAATATCTTTAGTATGACAGTCAAAAGAAAGTCCTGGATCAATTATAACTCCCAGATCTTTAACCAATACATGCTGTTCTATCATCTTTCCATCTAAGTCCAGCACATAATCATTGAGCCTTGTATGATGGCCTTTTTGGCCAAGGAGGATCATTTCTGTTTTGTCAGAATTCAACAATAGTAAATGAGAGGACATCCAATCTCTTACAATGGAAAATCCTCACCTGGGCTCCCTGACAGATATATAACAATGGAAGTTGATTTTGTGCTTACGGATAATATCACCAAGGGGTAGCATATACAAAGAGAATAGAAGGGGGCCTAACACCGAACCTTGTGGTACTCCATATCTAAC
>JAOVYW010005806.1:0-11981 GCA_025775045.1 Hiodon tergisus
TCATGCCAGACGACCAAAGACTTTGCATGACCTGGAGGCATTTTGCCAAGACGAATGGGCAGCTATACCACCTGCAAAGATTTGGGGCCTCATAGACAACTATTAAAAAAGACTGCACGCTGTCATTGATGCTGTTCTTTGTTGCCATGTTTTGTTTTCTGATTGTGCCATTCTGTTATAACAGTTGAATACGAATCCCATAAGAAATAAAAGAAATGCGTTTTGCCAGCTCACTAATGTTTTCTTTAAAAATAGTACATGTATTATCAATTCTCCAAGGGTATGCAAACTTTTGAGCACAACTGTGTGTGTGTATGTATATATATAAAAAATATATAATACCACACAAATTAAGAAAATGAGACATGTTTCTTCTTACTTGCAGACTCTGGGACATCCATTTCACATGTTTCTGGCACTAATACTGCCAATGGCAATGACGGAACACCATTACTGCGACCTAGGGTAAGCGAAGTAAAATTAATAAAACTCAATGAGTTGAGACAATGAAAGAATTCAAATTTTTTTAAAGATTTTCTGAGAGTCACATTGCCTACCGTTACTATTTATAATCTAAATCCAGAGCTTAGGCTTTTATCACAAACCTACCATCAGTGGAGAGGAGCCTCTCTGAAAGAAATCCAGGATTTTCAACATAACGCACATGCTTGTTGCCCTTCTTCCGTCTCATTTTGTTGACTAGGGACAAAGTTAGTTGCTGAACTGGGGAGTCTGGGATTACGCCATCCTCTGGATCAGATGAACCAACTGGGTCTTTCTTCAAACTGCATAGAGTGGACAAAATAGTGGCAGGCATGCAGAAGGTAAAGGTAAAAGAGCAACCAAGAAGACGTAGTAGTGTGCAGGCAAGGGGACAGCATTATCCAAACTCACTTCAAGCTCCTAAAATGTTCCAAATCCTGGCTCAGCTTTTTGTTCTCATCCTGGAGGCTGTTCTTCTCATTCACTGACAAGCAAAACATTATAATGCTGCACATTAGGACCTGCCACTGGGTTACATTAGAACCAGTAGCACCAACATTATTCATTCCCTTTTTATGAAGAGAGTATTGATTATAAAGAGCATTTCAGATTATGAAGCACATTCATATGTTTCACAACTAATTATGTATTGAAGGCTGCATTCCTGTGATAGCCACCGTACTTAAGCATAGAAATGGCTGCCAGGCACAATCAATTTTAAGACAAGAATAAGGAATATAACTGGATTAGAAGACAACAGGGTTTTATTGCTCACGTCTCCTCATGAAACAAAAACATAATTGAATTGAATTGTCTTTTTGAAATGATTTTCTTGTTTGAGAATAACAGTGTAAGTATACCTGCTCTCAGACATTTTCAATAGGGTAAGATAACTCAGTTGTATTTTTCCCCCTAAAACTACAGCACTTTTGTACATTGCTCTGGATAAGAGCATCTGCTAAATGCCAGAAATGTACAAAACTTAATGTAAACATAAGTGGTATATAAAGTAGATATCGGAATGCTGTTCCAGTACCTGCAGTATACAATACAGGCAAATAAAAATTAAAAGATTCAGGCAAGCAGCAACACACTACTTTTGATTTCCAAAAAATACTAACATAGAGCTGCTTTTTTTAAAAACACTACTTAGCATTTTAACACCACCAGTACATCGATATTTATACACTAGGTGATCTTTCCAGAGGTAAATAAAAAAAACACAAAATGTTACCTTGAGCCCAAAACCTGAGAATGCTATAGGAAAAGTATTTAGTATTTAAATAGAAAAATATCAAGTACAAGCAGCTTGGTACTTACTCCTTTCCATCAAGCTTTTTTGATGTAAAAAGATGGGAATATCAGCTCGCATTATCAAAGGCCGAAAAGTGTATACAAACATAATTCTGGATTTATGGTATGTTGACTCACTAAGTTCAGAGATGAGGCGTATGTTCTGTTGCTGTACATTTTCAAACTCCTCCTGCTTCTTTCTCATGTGCTCCTCAGTTACAGAACAGCGGTCACACAGTCCAGCCCGCAGCCTGCAATGAAATAGCAGGGAGTCTGTTTAACTTACTCTTCTTTAAGCCACAGTTGTGCATTACAAAAATAAAATAAAAAAAGAGCACATTTTTTAAATGTAATACGCAATATTGTTTTCAGCAGGGAATTTTGTACACACATTTCAACAACTAGGCAATAAAACTGGGTATATTTGAAATACCTGTCCTCCAGTACTTTTACATTGTCCTGCAGGGCTTTCTGGTTCTCGCGAAGCTGCTGGTTCTTGCTGTAAAAGTCTTCTAGCCTCAGTGCATCTCTATAAAAAAAAAGGCATGAGAGGGAAACTTTGTCATTAAATAAGAGATACTTTCAATATCAAACAAGAAACAACATTTCCCTAATGCTACACATAAAAAAATGTAATTGGAATCTCTTAGTTTTCCTAGTGTAGGGCCAAATGAGCAATCTTTAAGCACCCAATCTTTATACTGTGGTGAATGTTTTGCACTTGGATACAAAAGACCCAGTAGACTGAATCATGACCTGCTTTCTTCTGTCAAAAGAATCAATCTGAAAGAGGCCTTTGTAAGCAATGGTATCAGCTCTGATACACGAAACCTGGGACACTTGAAGGTCAATGACATAATTGTATAACATGCATCAAAAACAATAAATAAGCTCTTTGGACTGGCATGCCAGAGTCACAAAAGTTTATAGAGACAACAATGATTAATATATTCTCAGTTTTACAATTAAATAAGGAACTAATAAGAAATAAGCAAATATTCCCTAAATATTTTATTATTATTATATTATTTGTGTTTTAAGTTTTGTTATTTGTGTTCTTTACAGTGATAAAACATTAATAGAATGAAAAGTGAAACATACAAGATTTAAAAATGTCACATTCTGTATGCTGAAGTTTCAACAAAACAGAATGGGCACGGAACACTTCTTTCCATAAAATACTGAAAGCCAAAAATATATGATTGAGACAGGGACATGAGATGACCAACTAACAAACTTGAGCTTTCTATTAGAAACTTAGTTACTAAAAGTAACTAAAGGATTCAAACTAAAGGAATACAATTGTGGAATGATTTATTTTTTAATTTTAATCTAAGAAAAAGTAAGCTTAATTGTACCAAACAGAACAGAGATACGTACGTTTTACACTGTGTGGTTTAAAAAAATTAAAAAAATAAAAAAAAATAAAAAACCTTACACCAGTATCTACAAGCAAACCACAGCAAAAATAATCGTGATAAATTCTGTATTTTCTATTGTCTGGATGTTCATATAAAGCTACTGCATAAATCTTTCCTGAAGGCTCATCACCAATTTTGCATCTCAACAACAATTATGACCGTGATGATTATGACTAATGTTTAAGGAAAACCCGTTCTAGAGGGGAGGAATGAGGCCATTAGAAAATGGGCTGTCTTTTCTGCTGCACAATGACCCTGGACCCTGGGCTGTTTACCCCCCTCAATTCAGATATCCCCTGCTATCACTATGCGGTAGCACCTTGCCTATTGTTCCTGGGAATCATATAGAAAATGATGCCTGCTTTGGTTCTCCATTAACAGAGACAAGAGAGAGACCACCTCTATGCGTTCCCACCATGATGCTTTTGTTCTGCAAAAAGGTCTCCAGTCGCTCGGAAGGAAAAACTAATGTCATGCAGAGGTACGTTTATAAGTTAGCTTACATACAACGTCAGACATGCTCTTGCAAGATTTAGCATATCTGCTCAGATGTTTTAGGGTGCTTGGGGAAATAACCCATTAGTGATGGTAAATATTTATATTTCAGGGAACCAAGTTTATGATAACTAGGGCTGCAACAACTAATCGTTAAAATCTATAATAATCCATTATGAAAATCGTTGTCAACGAATGTCATTATCGATTAGTTGGTCTGCTCACGTCACGGGGAGCGTTTACTGATGACATCACTTTCGTGAAAACACACGAACACATGAGTACAGATCAACCGGCAGCAGAAAAAAGTGTTTGCCCCAAGTCATCTAAGGCATGGGAGCATTTTACATTAAATGCAGCAAAGATGGTAACCTGCAAGTTATGCAAAGCTGAGCTTGTGTGGCACGGAAGTACCACAGTGATGCTCGAGCACATGAAAAGAAAACGCGTTGGTGTCTCAGAGGTGAAGGTGAAACATCAGCACGGTAAGCAAAAACTGTGCAGATTCTCATTATATGAAGATGTGAAAATGGTATAGTCTAGTTTAATTCAATGCTATTGAGTAAACAGCTTTGTTTACTAACTTCTGGACAGTCACACTAGATCTATTTGTTCCGAGCATCAGGTTGCGCAATCAGCTCGCTCGCAACATAGTGATGAATTAAAATACACTGGGAATGACTGGAAGATGACATCTGTCTGCCTTACCACCATGCCACTCCTCAACCAACCAGACATACCTCAACCAACATTGCAGAGTGGTTGGAAGGAGGAGTAGTCAAGTTTGAAATCCCTTCAGAGAAAATTAGTGCCATCGTACCTGACAATGGTGCTAACATTGAGGCTGCTGCAAAATTACTGGAGGAGAAACATGGGTGGACCAGTATACGCTGCACTGGCCACACCTTGCAGTTGGTGATTAATGCTGCATTAAAGAACACAGGCATTGAGAGCTGTTGGAGCTGCAAGATGCCTTGTGGAGCATTTTTAAAAAGTGAGCAAGCCTGCAGCAAGCTGAAAGACAAACTGAAACAAATGGGCACACCTGAGCACAAGCTTGTTCAGGATGGAACAGTACATTCTATAAGATTAACAGACTGATTGAACAGAAGTGGCCTGTAACTGCAACTCTATCTGACACATACATCAATCGTAGAGGCAAACGCTATCTTGACTTGAAACCAGAACAGGGGAGTCTACTTGAAGAGCTTTCCACTGCTCTGAAGCCTTTTGAATGTTTTTTAGGAGCAGGCAGTAATATATAACAGTCTCTTCATTGCTTCCACTTGTGAAAGCGCTGTTGAAGTCCATTGACGGTGCTGCCTTCGATTCAACTTCGGTTAAATCCTTCCAAGCCACAGAGGTTGAGCAGCACCAAAACAGAAGGAAACACTCTTTGATCAGGTAGATAATCCTGTGATTCTCTCCTCTGCTCTGGACCCAAGGTTCACAAGATTGAAATTTCTGTCACCTGAGAAAATTATAACTGTGCAAGCAAAAGTGCAAACTGAAGCACTTGCAGCAAGAAGGGAGATGGTGCAGCAGCAGCAAATGACCACATCAGCCATAAGAACAGCAGCTGTACCTTCAACATCTTTGCTTGACTCACTCCTTGAGTCTGGAGGCAGCAGTAAGGAAGAGAGGAGAAAGCTGAGGAGGACCAACACTCAAATAAGAAATTAAGTCCTGGCTTACTTTGTTAAGGGGCCCCTAGCCAAGATAAAAGATACATATCCCATGTTGGCAAAATTTGCTAAATCCTACTGTATCCCAAGCACCTCAATGCCATCTGAGCATCGGTTCTCTGCTTCAGGTAACATAGCTTGCAAAAAGAGAGCCAACCTGACATGCTGACATTTTTGCATTCCAATTCAGTTTTGGAAGAGTGAATGACAGTTCTGCATTCTACCTCTGTATCAAACAGTAACATTCGTTGTTTGTTTATTATTTATAATTTTGATATTTCAACAAATTCTGGTGTTTAATATTTTAGTCATATAAATAAGCAAAACAAAACTAAATTTTTATGTTTGTGTCTTAATTTCATAATGTGCAGTTTATGAGTACAACGCAATATTTAGTTTTGTTTTGCTGATTTATATTTTGGATATTTGAAGAAGTTTTACTGTTTAAAAATGTTTTATTTTTTATAATGTTAGGATTATATTTTTAAAACTAATTTTGTGGCTTTTTTTTAATTATATTTTGGATAATTAAAGTTATGCTGCTTGAAACATTTGTGTTTTATTTAAAGTTTAAAATGTAAAAATTTAAGATTAGTAAAACTAAAAAAAACACATTTTTTACACATAAATCCCCAGATTTTATTTATTTTTAAAAAGTTGAAAGATTTTTATCCTATTAATCGAAAAAATAATCAAAATAATCGTTAGTTGCAGCCCTAATAATAACCCACTGTTTTACTATTCCTTTTCTAATTGTGTCCAGCCTCACATACGTTATTATTAGAAAAACTTGACCCAACTTGACCCAGTAAATTAGGTAGTTCAAGTACAGCCACAAATACTCTGCAAGTTGATCAGAATGCATCTGGTAGGTAAAAAAGATTGATTATCTCACACCAGTTCTAACTTCTTTACATTAGCTGCCAATAACACAGTGGGCCTACTAAGTTGCTTCTGCTAACATTTAAGGGTGTGAATGTTTTAGCACCCAAATATTTATCAGATCTTAAATCCATAACAACTGGTGAATGATCTATCGAATTGAACCATTCCCAATGTTTAAATACTGCTACTGGTAGCGGAACATTAAACATGCCTTCTCCCCACCATGCTTTTTTTCTGAAAACAGACGGTTAATTATGGTTTTAAACTATTCTTTACGGTCAGAACATGACAAACACTTGATCATTTCACAAATCTGAGGTAGAACATTCGAAACAATTATAATGATAAAATCTTTTAAAATAATTATTTTATTTAATCATAAAATAATGATTAAAATAATTGCCGCTGCGAAGGGAAGGAAAATAAATATGTTGAATAGCTCTAATGCTAATACGTTAAATTTTTATAATGTCTGACTAGGCAGTAAAAATGTAGTCAACTTTTTTTTTGACCTTTCTTCAGTTTCTTGTTGACAATGTCCTCGTACTTCGAGCTAGTCATGGGCACTGCACTTTCTTCGGTGTCGCTCATTTTGCTAATTTCGGTCCAACTATAAGCCTGCCAGCCTGTAAACAATACGACGTGCTGGCCTTTCACTGTGCAATTGAACTTGCGCAATGCATCCTCAATTCCTGCGGCATTTGGCAGTTCGTGATTTATCGAACATTTGTTATATTTATATCGAGGAAAACAACACCGCGATAATTATTGTTATAGTTGTATCGCCCAGCCCTAGTTGTTACATAAAAAATTTAAGCCAATGGATTAATCAAACCAGCCTCCAGATCAGTCAGTAAAAGGCGTTCATCTGAGTGCAGACTGAGCCTTGAGTGTTCTTTGGAAGCTTTTTTTTTTTTTTTAACATGGAATAGGGCAACACAGGTTTAAATGCAAATAATAAAGTTATTTACTCACCGACATCGCTCCTTTTTCAGCTTGTTTATTTTAATATGCAGTCCTGAATAGATTAAAAGTTTGAAAACGATTATTAAGACAGAAATTTATTTACAATATTTCATAATTGAATTGATCACATAAATTCTATTAAAATATATATATATTTTTTACATTTTTAATGAGGCGTTAAATCTTTGGGGACAAAACTTTATGAATTAAAAAATAAATAAATGTAATATATCAGACAAAATACTTCATTTGGGAGAAAACAGGCCTGTCTCCTAAAAGCACACCAATAAGATCCCTTTTGATGATGATGCCACGGAGTATAATTAATTTGCACAACATAATACACAAATATACATAGTTTGTTTGGACAACGGAAGATTTTAAAATTAATAAATTAATAAAGTATGGTTCATGTCAAGAAACCTGAAACATGTACATGCAACAAATGTCAGGGTCCACAAACTTTTCAGAATGAGTACCACCTTGCACCACGTTGTCATGGCAGTCCTTCAATCGCGCACACAGCTCCTTGAAGAGGTCACAAGTTATATCTGAGGGCACGCCGGAGTTGGGGTCCCCAGCCCTCACTCCTGAGCTGTTCATTCTCTTGCCCCTGTATTTGTTGTCAGTCTGTTGTCTGCCCTTTTTTCTAGGTCTCATGCAACTGCCCATCCAGGGTCCTTCAAACAGCGGCGATATCTAGAGGCAACTGCATTAAAGAAAATAGAAAAAAAGAGAAATAAATGGTGAGGATTTGCACAATGGCAAGTTTCACACAGAATTTTGGGAATTATTTTATAAAGAACATTAAAAGAAATATCATAATACAAAAATGTCACAAAGGGAAAAATATATAAGCAGCAGAACCCCTGTTAAGAGACAAAGAAATAGTCATTCAAATATCTGCAACAAGCATTTCCTAAGGACAAAATGAACAGGATATAATTTAGCAAAATATATATATATTTTAACTTTTTTGCAAAAGAGCACCAGTCTGAATGCATTAACCTGAAAATGTTGTGGATCTAATTATAACAACTTAAAGAATATTAAATGTGAAAATGAGTTAGAGTTTTTTTTTTTCTTCCCCCCCCAAGGCCACATACCATTCAATTTTATGAATATCAGGCAAGGATCCTGCCGTTTTCTATCATTTACCAAATATGTTACTAGGAACATGACAAGAACCTTTTAAACACCTCCACAGCTTTTCCGTCTTTAAAACAAAAGTTTGGTAAACTGTAATAACCATCTTCTTACTTCAATTAAAATAAATAATTTGTAATCATTTGCATTTAATTTATTTTGAAAGTAATTTAAATTCGACTACACTATTCACACGAAATCAAACCCAAAATGAAGTCGGATCCACTCACCTGTCAGGGATAAGTTCTTGATTTAAAGAAACAAACAAACAAAAAAAGAAATTAGTATATTGGTTTGCAGTTTTACTTTAACTGACAGGACTGTGCCACGCACAATTGCAGACAGAAACGGCAAGAAAAACAGCCCAAGAGTAGGCTCTCCCACTCCACATACGCAACAGATAACCTAATATGCCTTTAATGTAACTGGCTGGGCAGGTTTTTAGATTCCCTGGGACTTTGAACCATACCAGAATTTGTTGGCATAGGCTGCTTGAAAAACTGGTTTCTCAAAAAAAAACCATTCCAGCAAGTGTTCTTTAACGGCAGGTGAGGGAAAGGACGCATATCGGCCCTGCTTTTAGGGACTAGGCTGAGTACAGACTTTTCAACGCCCGCCCGCCTAACTACCTCCCTCCCTTTCAGCCACTAAGGCAAGCAAAATTATGTACCCTGCAGCTAAATGCACAGGCCCCACACTGGGAGATCAACTACCCTCTCATAAGGGATTTATTGGGGGGGGGGGGGTTGCATTGATTTGAAAACCCTTGTTGTAATATGTTTAGGTATACTGTTTTGATGAATTAACACACGTAATGAAATACAATCTAGATTTTTACTGAAGTAGCCCGCAAAGAAATGGGTGGTTTTCATGTCATAACTGGAGATTGAAAAGCCGACTATATCATGATGCTTGAGGACAGACATGCAAAGGTATGGGGCATGTTATAACATGCCCCCTTTTTTTTCTTTTCAAAAAAGCAAAACATTTTTATAGTAATAAGTAGCCGCTTCTGATATTTAATGATTTGCCTAAATTTGTAACTGGGAATTACCGCCACCACAAATTAGTGGCAGCACAGATAGCAAACTAAATAAATGTATTGTTCAGAGTTAAGTTCAGATTTAAGTCAGATAAAACGTGCAGTGCCTGATTGTATGTCACAGAATAGTTAAATGCAACATCTAACAAAAGACAAAATTTTGCACTTGCTTTAGCCAAAATACATTTACGGCAGTGCACATTAGCCCAAATCTGCGTATGTGAACTGAACATTTTTAATCAGGCTGCATCAGAAATAACAAAGTACATGGCTGGCTTTTAGCTTCACCCTCTCCTGGCTAGCTACTATAAGTAAAGGACAAGTTATCAAAATTGCTAGCCACAGTAACTAGTGCTAGTAAAGTAGTTAACTAGAATAGTTAATGATAGCTAGCTCACAGATAAGATGGCTTAGGATCACAGTAGAATATTGAGAACTTCTAGGAATTATAACACGCCACAAAATACGGAGGGACTGCTACGACAATAAAGAGTATAAATAAATAAATGTGGAAATATACAGTACTGTGCAAAAGTTTTAAGCAGGTGTGAAAAATGCTGTAAAGTAAGAATGCTTTCTTAAATATACATGTTAATAGTTTATAATTTATAATTTTATTATCAATTAACAAAACGCAAAGTGAGTGAACAGAAGGAAAATCTATATCAAATCAATATTTGGTGTGACCACCCTTTGCCTTCAAAACAGCATCAATTCTTATAGGTACACTTGCACATAGTTTTTGAAGGAATTCGGCAGGTAGGTAGGTTGGCCCAAACATGTCGGAGAACTAACCACAGTTCTGTGGATTTAGGCAGCCTCAGTTGCGTCCCTCTCTTCCTGTAATCCCAGACAGACTCGATGATATTGAGATCAGGGCTCTGTGGGGGCCATACAATCACTTCCAGGACTCCTTGACTTTGTGCAAGTGAGAGGCTTGTAACCAAAAAGCTGCTGGTTCAAGTCCCACCCCAGCTGCTATGCCCTTGAGCAAGGTACTTAACATGAATTGCTTCAGCTGTATAAGTGGATGAATGTAGAAATTTTAAACTGTGTAAGTCACTTTGGATAAAAGCGTCTGCTAATGGTGAGCACACCAAATATGGATTTGATTTAGATTTTTTTCTATTCACTTAGCATTTAGTTAATTGATAAATATGAACTATTAACATGTCTATTTTGCAAAGCATTACAGCATTTTTTCACACCTGCCGAAAACTTTTACATAGTACCGTATACATAAATGAATGAATACAAGTATCTATAAAAATATACATATATACAAATGAGGAAATACATAAATAAATATATGCAGGAATACATATACGTACATATCTAAAATTTTGTTTATTTACACATATATTTCAGAGCTACTCAGTCTTGGTAGGTGGGTCAAAACAGGTTGACAGATTATTTTTGCTATTCTTGCACACAAACAGAAATGTTTGTGAAAATGAATAAAATGAGTTAATGGAAAATGTAAATAAAGAAAATATCTACATAAACATTTTTACATTTATTTCTATATTAATATTTCTGTATACATTTCTCACTGATATTACTACTTGAGTATTTCCACATTTTATACTTTTAGTTACTCCACGAAGAAGCAGCTGTCAGCAACAGAGACAAAAACATTACAAAACATTAACATTTAACAAATACTAATACCACACATAGCGAAACTGAATATTGTGGATGGTAAGTAAAGTGAATTATTGTATGCTTTGATCTTGGAGAGATCCGGGAAAGAACAACATCGAATTTTGAGTCTTAAAGCCATTCAAATAAGTTAAAAAAAATAAAAAAATAAAAACTTCCATACTTGAATGATTTTAACTTTGTGGACAATCTAATCTACTGTGCGATATAATACTGAAGGCCAACTTTTAACCTTCTCAGAAAATGCTTGGTTATGTTCATTTTTTTTCTTTCAGATACACATTGCTGAAAACATGTGGCTCAAAGCAGACCAACTGATCAAGATAAATGTAAACACCAAGGACTTTCCCTTTTCTAGAAGTTGGAAATCAGCCTCTGAGGGAGTGCCACCGTTAAAGACCACAGCTTGGACGGCAAAGGGTGCCCCGGTACTAAGACAGCCCCAAGAAAACCTCATAGAGCATTGTACTGTATAGGTTGTCAGTGTAAATACCAATTGTGGCAGCTTTTACACCTTCACCAACCAGAATTCCAAAAAATGGACACAACGCATGGTATGTTAACGTGAAATATTAAACAAACTCACAATGCATTCATTTTATATAGCAAACAATCGGGCAATGATTCACTTTTTAGATACATTACATTAGTACTTACCAATGAGGGATTTAAATATTACATGGCCAATCTCCTTTACACATAATGCTTTAAAGACATCATGCTCTGAGGAGGAGTGCAGAAGACAAAATAAGTATTTTACTCATACATACGCAAACCAATATGTATAAATACATATTTACTTATATACAAACCGATACATATACAGTGGGTGAAATAAGTATTAAACACGTCACCATTTTTCTCAGTAAATATATTTCCAAAGGTGCTATTGACATGAAATTT